>JBCAUG010527191.1:0-14956 GCA_038406175.1 Haplosyllis leylae | reverse complement strand
CCAGAAAATGACGAATTATAGAAAATAGAAAACTCGGTTGTTTTATGTGCTATATTCAGCACACCTGAGAAGCAATGTATAATTTGTAAACCAGTAAACGTAATTTTAGAGTTGAAAATTTCCAATCATTCCGTATCTGAACCATGAAAATTTTACAATTTGGAATAAAAGGTGCGTTTTTCTTCTGAAACTACACTAGGTCCCGCTTATAACGAGTTCGGTTACTACGAACAGTCTGCTACAACGAGCAGTCTTTGTATCAATTTGCTCGTTGAAAGCGGGACCCAATGTACAAACCATCGCATGTATCACTCCAGTAATATGCTACGGTCACGACATAATGGACTGCCTGCATAATTATGCTAAATGTTTTAGACTTCCAAGTTTATTAAACGGACACATGAATTATGAAGGTATCAGTAAAGTGAACGTACTGCGGATGATTAAATACATATGAGTCTAATCCTTTGAATAATAAAGGCCAAACAAACGAGTTGTCTGGTTTACTTTTCCAATACACTGTGAGGAAAGTTCAGAAAGTACGTGGCCACATCAGAGAATTCTCACTCTAATAATTTACACGTAGACTGCATTATTTCTTGTAATGTAGCAAGGAGTTTTGAGGTACACTCCAATTTTTCTTGAATTGTCACACAATCACGCGGTCTTCCAGAGAAGACTGTCAGAATTTTCAGACCTTGTTTGTCAACTAACCCTTTTTATTTAAATAACAAAACCAATAACCAACAGATTTGGTAATTCGTAGAAATATAAAGTAATTTTCTGATCTCATATTTATTTCCACAAATTGCTCAGTGATGCAGTATCTTGTTAGTACACTCAACACTTGTGCCAAACACGTGAAAATAAGCCAGACAGGAGATTCTGCGCCATTAGTTATCCCAATCGCTCATACAATTTTATCCTTGAACTGTGGTGAAAGTGCAGTTTTAGAATCACTGCAATTTAATTTTTTTGACCGAGTCTGGTTTTATTTTTAAGACATCTTAAGGTTGTAGAAATAAACCATAACTACTTTTGACAAATGGAAAAGTAAAATGCACATAGTGAAATTCTGCATTACCTTCGCACAACAAACCGGGAACTCGTCTGCTTGTAAACTGTGCTGAAGCAATGAAATTCATTTGACATAAGATATCTTAATTAGGTGAGTTTAGAATTTTTTTTGTCAACAGCTATTCTAAAATATAATTACGTTTAGCTAACATATGTAATGATACTCATAATTTAGAAAGATCCAAAAATTTTGCGGTTTAGTTTGCTAATTAAGAATTTTGTAGTGCATGCCTTGTAACATGTTTTGATTTGGCCTTATTTTGAAAGATTCACACGCCATCATAATGTTTATATTGACTCTTATTTTCTAAAATGACACTGTATATCTTACCACAGAAAGAGGGAATACGGTATCAATTTAAAGAGTTGCATGCAAGTGATTAAATATATATCGCAGGAGTGAAATTTAGACGCAACTGCGGTAAAAAAAGTAAAGAAGGAGAGCAAAAGTTAGATCCATTTAGTTTGAATAGTTTATCATATCTTTTACAAATGTACCGTCACCTGTCACTTTTCCTTGGATTAACACTGTAAACATTCCACTTTGAAAGAAGAGGCAACTACATTGTACTTTGCATCGGCATTCAAATGGAACGAAAGACTGGTTGTTTTAGCTTAAAAGTCAAAGTTGAACATAAACAATTTTGAAGGACATTTAACTTTGAAATTAATATAGTTGTGAAAATAGTGTGAAATTACTAAACACTTCCAATCATGATTTGCATTTTTACAGCATTTCACTACATTTTCCAAAAGAAGTATTAAATTTTGACTTCTTAAACTGAGACAAGTCATTCGTACCATTTGAATGTAACCCGGGCAAACTGAAAGATTTCAGAGAAGACCTCTGCATTGAGTTACATAGCACTGTCCAGTTATACATGCATCCACCAGAAGATGAATAGGTGATTCTGCATTTCATTAGCATACCATTTGTGGTCTGCGTAACTTATTCTTCTTTCGCATTTTATCTCTGCAGAGGGCGGATCACTTTTACAAACGGTACTGAGCAATGAAGAGCGGATATTACGTTTCCAAAAAGAGAGCTTTGCTCTTGGCCTTATTAGTAATAATAATTATAGCGATTGTTGGATTGATGGCAGGATTTATTGGAAAAGGATGTTCCAAGGATGAGGTGCAGGACAGTGGGAAGACTGGAGATCGTGTATCATCCGACTCAACTACACCGATACCAGAGGAGCCTGGACCATGGCAGGATCCTTTCCTTCCAACCTATACCATACCAGTGCATTACAATCTCAGCTTCTTTCCAGATTTTTACTTCAATGGGAGCACCTTTAGTGGAACTGCAGACATTGTCATAAATATAACAAAAAACACACCCTACCTAATTTTACACTACAAACAATTGAATATAACTCAATCAACAGTACAACATCTAAACTCAGGTAAGTTTTCCAGTTCTCATTTCTGGCACCAGGAAAAGTTTCAGTTGGAACGTTACGATTTGGCTTCATTTGCAGCAATAAATATTGACCTGGTTTTACAACTGATGACACAAATCATATCATTTTTGTAGATCAAAATCACATTTCAAATGATACTAAACCTTTGTAGCAGGCTCAGTTCTTAATATTTCCAAGATTCATTCCAGTTTCCTGGGGGGGGGGGAGGTAATCCAATGGAAGAATACCAACAATACATCAATTTTATTTTGGGTGCTCCCATAATAAATCATGATCCTCTTAATAGATAATTTCAGAGATCGCTGCCAATAAATTTTTAGACCAACATTTCCAATGCAAATCCAGTGTATTCCATAACCCTCAAGTACATTAAAGTACTTTCCCGAATGGGTGAGGCAAAAGTGGGAAAATAAAAAATTGCATCATCTTGACCAATATCTCCTTACCTTGTCATGCTACTTAAGGTTACTAAGAGTTATTGTGATCACTGAGCCGGATTGGCGCGTGACATCAAAATTTTAATGAATGCGCTGATATCAACGGACGGTAAATTGTTTGCAAACGTTTGTACTGATGAAGCAATGAAGCAATAAAGCGAAAATCTGATCATCAGTAATGTCATAAAAACTTACATTGTGATCGTAATTTACTCATTGTATGCTGCATATATTACAAACACTTAAAACTATTTTAATTTATTATTTTTGTAGGAAACATAATTGAAGCAAAAAGGCAGTTTGCGTATGACCGAAACCAATACTGGGTAACCGAACTAACTGAGGATATTACTGCTGGTTCCACAGTTGTCTTGCATGTGGAGTTTGAAGGATCCTTAGTAGATGGCATTCATGGCTTTTACAAAAGTACATATGTCAACACACAAACTGAAATTAAAAGGTAAGTTCTTTATAAATCAAAACATCTTCTTGTTAAATAACTGGGTAAATCAAATACAGTTCTAAATCTTCCTTAAGCTTTTTTCTCTTTACGCAAAGTGTACCCATGGATTAACATTAAACTACAGTTATTTGTAATAACTACAGATTGGCTTTGATAAATTTCACATATTCTATTTCTAGTTCTTATCTCTACAGTCAAAGATAGTGTTTTTAAAATGTCAAAAATGTCGCAGAGCCATCGTCAACTGTCCAGGTTTGAAAACTCATTTGAGGTAGTTTGCCGCAACATTCAAGTTTTTCCGTAATTTATCATTTCGTACCATTTCCAATCATTTGAAGAAAGTCTTGTCTCAATTCTATTTCGTTGGTGTTTGCTGTGAAGCAGTCTGGACTAATGACAATTAAAATGTGACGGAAATATAAAAGTTCAAATAAGGAGAAAATTGACTCTTTCAATTAAATAACAATTTTCCAAGAAATATTCTATGTCATTTTACAAATTTATGCAACCAATTTAGAATGTGAAGGAAATAATCCACGTTTTTTTTTTATTTAAAGTCAATTTGAAATGATTAAAAATGAAGCAGCCAGTATCTTGGAAAAAGGATTATTGACTGAAAAGCGAATTGAACTATCCATTTCTACAAATACTCTAACATACTGTTTAACTTTTTTATCAAGTTTTCCCATAATATTGAAATGATCAATAATCTTGCAATTATGAAAAAGTTAATAATAACTACCAAAACAACTATAAGACATTCCCCTCAAACCCTGCTACCCCAGGCCCCGTGAATTCTCAAGAAATGACTTTTTATTGTGAAACTAATTGTAGAATGACAAGAATGCCTTTCAGTCGAAGGCGTACCATCTGCGTAACACATAGATCACAAAAACATTAACAAATACACAGAAAATTGCTTTTGTTTCACTTCACCTTGATACTTAGTGAACTTGACCTTGACCTTCAGATGACCTTGACCTTGAAAGTAAGTTTTAATAAAATACAAGCATTCAAAAGTAGCAGTTAAGTAAAAAATATGTCAGTTTTTTCACTTGACCTTGACCTTGACCCAATGACCTTGATACTCAAACTCAACCTAGATATGGTAAAGATATATCTGTACACTGAAAATGAAGTTCCCAACTGCAGCAGTTCAAAATTTATAACCTGAACAGACAGACACACAGACATAGAGACACACAGACAGACCCGACTGAAATTATTACCTATCCGCGTACACGGATGGTAATAACTGGTAACATTTTAATGAAAATGAGAATCCTACATCCTCACACCCAGATCCCATTCTTCCTGCGTCCCTTTTTGTATCTTACATACTTATCATTTGAACGAACAACATTTTTTTCATAAAAGTCATACAATTTATCGACATTCCTAAACAAAACCTTTTTGTCAGATGTGTCATGGACGACCTTCAGACTCGGAAATAAGAAATTATTGTACAAAGGAAATATTTGGAAACATTTGTAGAAAATTAAACATTTCTAATTAAAAATTAAACACTAGCCATGTGTGTGAACACCACAAATATATATATTAAATGGAATATTTATGGTTCTGTCAGAACAATTGTTTTGTAGAGGAATATCAAACCCACAATGAAGATAATTCAACCAGTTATCTAAGTGATTGGTGTGCAACAATTATCAAACAGACTGGTGGCGATGAAATATTATTAGATAAGCATGGTGTGGTGCATTGTGTTTAATCTTCGAATCTTGTTTCAAGGAAACATTGTTGATTTCTTGTACTGATGACATGAACTCCAAAGAAAAGTTTGCAAACAGAATAGTACTACTTTGTCTCAATTTAAAACTCAAAGGAAACCACTTACGAATTCTTTCGTAGATCTATCTTTCGAAAAATTCTTCGCTGTGCATGCTTATTAGAAATTAGAAGTACAGAATACGAGTACTCGTGCAGTACCGTCGCATTAAAGCAAAACAAGGCAGCGTTGCGCGAGATGTGCCCCGAGAGAGTATCATATCCATTGTGAACATGCGAGAAAAAAGGACTTTGAACATGCTTTCACACACGGTAGATTATTCCTTGGCATGCATGGCAAATTAGAAATACGCTTATTTGGTAGATAGATCTTTGATGTTCAACCGCGGGGAATAAGCAAACATTACACCGAGACTAAACCATTTTAGTTTACACAAGTTAATCTAGTTTTTCCTAAATTACCAACAACACAAATTTGGCTTTTCTGCCATTTACTTCTTTCCCTTTGTTTCCTTTGTTAAATATATTATACATGTAGCTCCTATTAAATTAGCTGGAAACTGCTACTTTATCTTCTTATTAATTATTATACAAATTATATATAATATGTTTAGATGTATAATAAATATTAATTATTACATATAATAATAATTAACTAATTAAGGCAGATATAGTAAAATTATGTTTTTTAAATGTTGAAGTGAGACTCTTATGTTGCATTGTCTTATTCTAGTTTAACCATAATTGCACTAAGTTGGCATTGTTGGCAGATCTGACATTTTTGTGTTTCAGGTTAAGTTTTTTTATTGTACTTATCTACCCCTCAGAGCCAATGCTTGGTGGTTTTCCCTTTGGTCAAGTGATTTGTATCTTAAATTGTCTCATAAGGCCTCAAGGTGCCATGATTTGGCGGAAGATTACGAAATATAGGAAAACTCGGATGTCAAGTGTAAAATTTCCATATTTTAAACTTGCAGTTGGTTGGCAACAACCAAGTTTCAACCCACTGACGCAAGAAAGGCATTTCCCTGCTTTGATGAACCGCACTCTAAGGCTACGTTCACTATTTCCTTGAGGCACTGGAAGAATTTCACAGCATTGTCCAACATGCCAGTTGATGTAAGTCTCAAAATACTGAATTGTAATTCAGTGAAATCCAGGTCGCATGAAAACTAACAGAACTCTTACCAAAGCTACACACAAAAGAAAGCAAACAATGAAAAGATGTATCAACTGTCCTTTTACTTTTGAAATAAAACTCTTGTCTTTGCAAAAAATGACCATCCAGCTTATTTGTATGCTGGAAAATTTACAGCAGTAGAAAGTTAATTCCAGTGGGATTAGATCTAAGGACCTCTGGGTAGGCAATCCAATATTAGTGCAAACTTCCTTGAACGGATGAGGCTTCCAAAACCTTATTTAATGATTCCCCACTGATTCTAGTAATAAAATCTAAGTCTAAGCATACAACTAGAATTAGTTTAAAGATCCAACAACCACCACATGACTGAATGATACCAAGGTGTTGTGTTGGATCAATAAACCAGAGGTCCCCAGATCTAACCCCACCTGCAGTAACTTTTCTTCTGCTGGACATTTTTTCTCATCTCTCAGGAAAACCTTCCGATTTAACATTGCCCACTTTACCAAAAACATACAAATGTTAAAATGTTAAAATAAAGTTTAATGTGTGGATAAATAATACCTTATTCCCTGGATTAACTCCTCCAGTGGAAAATCATTAAGCAACAAGGAAACGCAAATGAAATCTGACCTTTCTTTCAGTCGAATTTTTATTGGTGACTTGGTAATTAAACATAATATTCCTGGATTTCTGACTTTGACCTTAAATTTTGACTTTCTGCGAGAATCCTGGAGGCAAATGAGGTCATTCATATCAAAATTAGGCTTCAGCCATCAGTGATTTTTTCTTCGTTCTGTTTAATAGAGTAAATATTTGTCTGAGCACTCTGTAAGCTTGCTATTTTCAGTTGTTTCCAGTACCTTTTAATATCTTACACAAATAACGTGTTTCCAGAATGAAGAGAATATTGATACAGTGTGGCGAATGACAACTTTTCAGAAGTCCGTACTAATGCCTGTCTACTTGGTCTGTTTCATCGTGTGCGATTTCAGATCTCAAGAAAACTTAATCGATCGAACAGGAATCTCTGTAAGTTTTATTTTCCTCTTTAAAACAAGAATTTGTTTTTTTTTTTGTTTTTAGAAAACCATTTACACATTCTCCCAAATTTCTACTGGTAAATCTCACCCTACCGGAAAAGTTTGTTGTCTGTATTGTCAATAAGAACTTCATCGATAATTTTGAATTTGTAATTTAGCACAAGGTTTGGGCTACGCCGGACAAACTACAACAGACGACGTACGCTTTGAGAGTCGGCAAGGTGGTGACAGACGCATTCCAAGAAGAATTTGACATCAACTATCATTTGCCTAAACTTGGTAATATGAAAGAGGAAATCCATATCAATTTATTCTCGAATATCTTGTTTATTCGAAAGAGGTTATCCATAGAATTTCTTTTGAACCAATCAGCCAAGGGCTAACATCAAAATCTTTTCATGAACTCAGTGTGAAATTAGTAAGAATTATATCACACTGTTTAAATCAACACATATTTTACTTCGAATGAAAGCTGACAATGCAGTCCTTGTCTGCTTTGAGAATATATTGAGTGCTACGTTGCTGAATTTTGCCAAATATTTGACTTAAAAACTGAAATAATGTCATATTCTTACTTATTTTTGGATAAAATCAAAATTTCGGTCAAATTGGAATAATCAGAATGACAACAACTGGAAATATTATTGATTAAAATTCAATTCAGTTAAATGAAAATGTTTTGCATTTGATTTTTAAATCAGTACTCCTAGAAGCGGTGGCGTCTAAAATAAATTTTAACCGAAATCTGTTTGCAGACCAAATAGCCGTACCAGATTTTCCATCTGGTGCCATGGAACATTGGGGTCTCATTACGTACAGAGAGACTGCTTTACTGTTTGATGAGAACCAAGTGACAGCAAGAGGAAAGGAGAGAGTTACTCAAGTCGTGGCTCACGAATTAGCCCACAATGTAAGCAATTCGTGTAATCGATAATTACATTAAAAAGTAGTCCAACTTGTTCCTTCTCTGTGTTCTAGATTTTACAATATTTCATGGAGTGGATCTGAATTAATTTGGGTAAACTTTTAAGCAAAATATCAAGCTTGTTTTCTTTTCTTTTAGTACTTTGGAAATGTGATAACCTGTCACTGGTGGGACGAAATATGGCTGAACGAAGGATTTGCCCGTTTTTATCAGTACTTCGGCATGGAGGTCGCCGAACCAAGCTGGGGTTTGGTTAGAAAAGCTCAATTCCATTGTTTTATCAGAAGATAGCTTGCAAAGATCCAAATTAATTGTGTTGCGATAACATGCAATTAACAACAACGTTTCAATGGAACTCTCAAAGTGAATGTAACTTGTTTCCGAACTTAAGATTTTGTCCATCCATTTGTTTTACAATATAAATTTCTGAAAGCCAATTATCTTGCCGACACAATCGTCTTATGCTATTTCTCAGATACTTTGTCTTATTGTGATGAATAGGCGGAATTTAACTAGAACCAGTCAAGCATTAATTAATTTATTTTTGATGTCTTCAACTTTTTTTGTCTCATTCAGCTGAATTGGACAAATTCAAAATAGGAAATTATTTTCAACAATCTTACCCCAGGAGAGGATGCCATCGATTTTCTTGGATTAACATGTGTGTTATTCTTGTAGGAGGATTACTTTGCTATTGCCACTCAGCAAGGTGTGATGAGTATTGATGCTTCTGCGACTTCTCGTCCTGTGGTCATCCGAGTTACCGATCCCAGTCAGATCAACCAGGCCTTCGACTCCATCACCTACAACAAGGTAGACCATGAAAAACCTTTTATGCTACGCTAATCCGATAAAAAAATTTAACTTCCCAGCCCCACAAATTCACACTAGTTATTTGTTGTTTTCATGTTTATCTTATTTTCTAAACATGGCGCTTTTCACCACTTTTTACTTCCAAGATTAAAATCTGATTCAGCTGTGTTAATTTTTTTAGGGAGCATCAATGTTGCAGATGATGCAAGGTTTCCTTGGGAAAGATACATTTCGGAATGCTATGAGGGTAACATAACAACGAGCATTTCAATGTCAAGTTAAAATCCGCTACGTTTACAAAATGGCATCACTTCTTAAATGTTATGGTAAATGAGCTAAACATTTCTTACAGCGTTACATCAACGCACATTTGTTCGGCACCGTAATAACCAGTGACTTGTGGAACGCAATTCAACAGGTTTGGATGCATTCCTTATTTGTTTTCATCTATATTTTCTCACCAAAATGTTGGTTAATTAGATTTTTTGATGAATTCACCTCGTTACAGTTTTGAATTAAAATCCTTCATTTTGCAGTTTTAATAACAGATTAGATATGCCTGCAGCTACTAAGGAAGCTAATATCATTATGCAGTTCATTATCCAGTGCTATCTACCTTAATTCCAAACAAATTCAACAATACCAACAAATATGATCATTTGTGTATTTTGGCACTGTAGGAGATTGGCGATGAAATGAACATCACGGAAGTGATGAACCCGTGGTTGTACCAGATGGGTCTTCCTGTAGTCAACATCACAATAGTGAACAACCAGATACGAGCCACCCAGATGCGCTTCCTCAACAACCCGGAGGATGATCAAAAAGAACCAAATTCTCCCTTCAAGTACGTAACCAAACCTCAATACTCATTTACTTAGACTGTCCTGTAATCTGTATGAGGAGAGAGTAAAATTTGTATGGTGATTGCTGGAATTCATTATCCATATCATTGTGGTACTCCCCATTTCACCCCATAGAATAGGTTTACATCTCTAGGTGTGAAGAGTGGCAATCAACAGTTTGCAAAAATCACATTTTTCTTCCTTATTTGAGTCTTCCAGTAAGTCTTGATGATTCATACATTTAGGTACAAGTGGTACATTCCATTAACATACCAAACATCAGGCAACAGAGAAGGCACTGTTTGGATGAATATGACCGACGGTAATTGTGTCATCTTAGTTACATGATCCACATTTCAAAACAGGAAATATTATAAACCTTGTCTAGTTAATAAACGCCATCATACCAAGGTCTCATGATGTGAATCGTAAGTAATTTGAAAGATAGGAATGTTTCGACTGAGGAATTCAAAATTTTACTTTCATTCCCAGATTTTAGAAGCTAAAATTGCAAAGTGACAAAACAGTTGGTCAATTGAAAACGGTTTATTCTTTCAGTAACATTCGAAGATCCTCGAGATTCTAACAATGAATGGATCAAATTCAACAGAAGACAAACTGGATTCTACAGGGTCAACTACCCTCCAGAAATGTGGCAGCAACTAAGTAATCAGCTTGGGACCAACTACAATGTAAATTGTACAACAACCTACGTTTTTCAAATTCCCTTCTCCAATGCCACAGTCTTAAACTGACATACGTTTGTGGGAGAATTTGAAAACATCTTGTTATTTCCAGGTCATTAGACCAATAGACAGAAGCAGTCTACTGGATGATGTTTTCAATTTGGCTAGCGCTGCGCAATTGAATTACACGACAGCTCTGTCCATGACGCGTTACATGAGTTCTGAGAATCACTATTTCCCGTGGCGCACGGCTCGAGTTGGACTCAACTACATAGGAACTATGTTGTATGGGCATCCAGAATATCATCTATGGAGAGTAAGTCTTTCGAAGATGGGACTGTGCGAATCGGCGTTTTATCAATAAATTACATGACATTTCCAAAGCCTTCTTTAGGTTAAATTTTCATAGAAGTATTCATTTTCTTAGAAATATGTGAACGAGCTTACAAATGCTAGAATGCAGCAACTAGGCGTGAGAGACGACGGAGGGCACATGCGAAGGTATGTAATATTTGGAACAGGAAATTTGTGTACTTTTTTTAAAGTTGCTGTGCTCACTTTACCTTATGAAATAAATTATAGTGCAAATTGTCATCAATGACAATAGGAAGAACTTAGTGACATTTGAAAAAGATGCACCATTCTATTTTTGAGTATTTGAATGGTAAAGTTTGGTCTATAGTCCCTTGAAATCAATTTAAATCTTTATTCTACTCAACATTGGGACAGTGAAATTTCTTTAAGCTTTGCACATTATTTTAATAGTTAAAATGGTAATTTTTTAGATAAAAATAGTAAATGAAGTTAGCTTCTTTCTAATTATAATTTACATATTTCTATGATTCAAAACTGTTTATTTACTCCCCCTAGAAATTTCTATAGACAACTAAGATCATCAGCCATTAAATAACATTGGGCCACACCACCATAATGCATTGCAATTGACAACAGCTTAATTGGGTTAAAGAGGTTAACAATACAGCTTGTGGTCAAAGAAGCCTGACCCCATGTTTTGATAAGGTTTTTACATCAGAAGTGTGTAGTACAACCTTAAGGTAGTTCCTAACAAAACTGGATTCATAGCCATGTGTTCTTTGACAAAATGTCAACAATCTTGCTTCATTGAACATTAGCTATAATGTTCACAATGATCAATTACATTGTTCAGTAATGGCTTGTGGACGATGAAACTTTTAGGGATAAAAAATGACACTTAAATTGATGAAGATGTAGAGTAAAATTGGAAGAATATTGATTTCTTCTTGTCTGGCAAGCCAATATCTTATTGTAACAGGTAACAGACAGAATCCCCAAATTGACCCTAATTGATGCTTCAATGACGTCAGATTCACTGAATTCAGAAGATACATGCATTCAATAAAATTTCTTCTCCATTTAGGGAAAATTCTTGAATCGTTTCTTTTCAGACTGTTAAGAAGAGATATAATGGGATTGGCGTGCAACAATGATAACAAAGAATGTATTCAAGCTTGCGTCAATCTCTTCCGACGATGGATAGATAATCCTCGGTTTGTGTGATCAGCTCAATAACACTGTGGAAAGTTCCAAATATTCTGACTGCAGATCAGTGGATATTTTGTCCATGTTTTATATAATATTTGGAAAGCGTTACAAATTTCTCAACCTAGTTCAGATTAGGAGATTCAAGAAAGTACTTAAAAGAAAAAGATTGAATAATATTCAATACATATTTTGAGTCATTGTGTATAATATACACTATCAAGGGATCAGACAGTTCCAATTATTTCATATTGTTTCAAGTATATCTGTTACAAATTAGAAGAAATTTTCATGGTATTACTTTTCAAATGAAAAGGAATTCTGAGCTACATGGTGAAATATGAATATGAAGAGTATTTAAAAATCCAGAAAAATTACACTGATCTGTAGTCAAAATCTTCTAGACTTCCTGCAATGTAAATCAATGTGAACGAGATTTGTATGGGATTGTTTGAAAACATTATATATTTTTGCATTGTTCTACAGTACCACACAAAAAGAATTTTTCGTTTCAAACAGATACCCTGTTCCTGCAAATCTACGTCCGGCAGTTTACTCGTTTGGATTTCGCGAAATTGGAGGAGTCCGGGAATGGGACATCATGTGGAACAGATATGTCAGCGCTACGACAGCTCAAGAAAAAAGTTACATCCTCAGTGCTTTGGCAGATTCAAAGGACGTTTGGCTCATCCAGAGGTATCTCCTGAAGGAAATATACTCTTTCAGCTTAAATATTTTTTCTGCAGATTTTAGAAATATACAGGTCTGTTCCGGTTAATTCGAAGTGCTTGAATGTCCAATTTTTCCTTTGAATTAAGTGTAAATTTGAACTAAATTATGACTTTTAATTCAAACTTTTCAAGAAAATTTGAATTACAGGTTACTTTGAATTAAGTCTTTGATTTAGGACTGAGTTTGTATTAGTACTTTGAATCATGGCTTCCCTTTGATTTAAAGTTTGAATTAGACAATACCTACTTCGAATTAGAATATGAAGCCACTGTACAAGCAGTGCCTTATGGATGTTTGTTTTGTCATTCTTTTGACTCTATCGACTCAGATTCAATTATTTAGTGTCAATAAATGCTTGTTATTTCAACTCTTTCAACAAATAAAAGCCAATTTTCAATGCTGCAGAACTCTTAACTGCCAGTGGTCCCTCGCCTTGGGCAACACACTGTAAGTCTGTTTGCCAAGATAAGCAGTTCATTGAACAGCTTTTCTGGTACCATGCCCTGGGAAGGCAAAGCCCTTGGCCTCCCCATGATACCCAACCAGCACCTGTCTCTTCCTCTGCCTCTCCCCCTGGCCACCCTTGTTCTTGCTTTGGTCACTGTTAGAGCTATTTCTTTAGCTAAGATCCTGGCCCTGATAACCACCCAGGCTGCTTCAAGCTGTGGCAAATTTCCCTGTAATTGGCCTGCCTTTACTGACTGAATTTGTAACTCAATGTTGTACAGATCTTTTGCCAATTAATCGAAATCTCACTTTAACTGAGCTTGGCTAAGTTGGCCTCCTCCCTTAGCCATTGCTGTAAAAAAGTGCCAAGTTTCCCATGGAATCAGCTACAGGTGTTGGCTTGCCTTTGATGTGACTCTCTAACTGGGTCAAAGTGATCATCAGGAATACCAGGTTTTGACCCTTTTGACAACATTCAGCAGCCGCATCAAAGGGCCTTGGGTAGTCCGTTCAACTCTTTCGACACAAGCTGTATGATCACTTTGACCCAGTTAGAGAGCCACATCTAAGGCAGGCCAACAGGTTCATCCCTTGGGAAATTTGTCACTTTTTCTCTACAATGGCACAGGGCAGAGGTGTCACACAAGCAAGCCTTAAAAGACTGTTAGATGATCTTAGGAAGCAAATATTCGATATAGATATACAGATTCAAAAGTTCAGACAACAGGGCAACCTCACTCACATCCCAAATCTAGAAGCTGCCAAATTAGAATACCAGAAGGAGGTGGTAGCCACTGAGATTGAATTACAAAGGAAGAAGGCACAGGCCAGGACAGCAAGGCAGTCATAGATGGGTATCATGGGGGCCAAGGGCTAAGCCTTCCGGGGTTATGTACTGGGATTTAATGAACTGCTTAACTTGGCCAACAGATTGTAAATCTACAGTGTGTTGGCCAAGGTGAGGAACCACTGGCAGCTAAGAGTTCTGCAGCATTGAAAATTGGCTTTTATTTATCAAAAGAGTTGAAATAACAAGCATTTGTTGACACTAAACAATTAAACCTGTGTCAAGAGAGTCAAAAGAATAACAAAACACACACCCATAAGGCACTGTTTGTACAGTGGCTTCGATTCACATGATAAGATCTAATTCAAAATATTTAAATTTCTTCAAATTACACCAAACTTCGAATTAAAAGGCTCCAAAACTTCAATTTACTGTTACTTTGAACTAGGTTAGTCCTCAAAGTAGCTTCAATCAATGGAACTTCGAACTAACTGTGTTCAAATTAACAGTAATATTTAACATTGGAGAGATAGGGACCTTACCAAAGATTGAGGGAATAGTTTGAATTAAGTGAAACTTCGAATTAACTGTGTTCGAATTAATAGGAACAGACCTGTATATGTAACTACAAGTTCCATTTTCCAATTTCGCACCGATCGTTTTTACCTAGGAAGTGTAACCATAATTCCAGTCCTAAGAGATCAACATGTGTTCTCACTTTCGTAGATACCTGTCATATGTTATGGACGAGAATAAGGTGAGGAGTCAGGACTTTTTCTCTGCAATATCGTACCTCAGCTACAATCCTACTGGTAGACTGTTCCTCTGGGATTGGGTTCGACAGCACTATGATGAGCTGATTA
>JBCAUG010527190.1:0-29633 GCA_038406175.1 Haplosyllis leylae | reverse complement strand
GTGGGTTAGTGAGGTAACTATTAAATCATTTAGATGAATTGGTCCAATTGGTCTAAAATGTATTTTGAAAAAACCCGAAAGTTTAAATTAAATAATGCTAATTTTGCCGCCTCTGTGTAATTTGAAAAAAACTCAATTTGATCAACAAAAGTTATGCATACTAAGAACGCTAAAAGGCCCTTTCTGCCAGATTAGAACAGTTTTTGTAAGTACATTTAGCACGTTTGTGTGAATTGTCTCTGTAACGCCAATTGGTTTGTGCAATGTTATAAATTATTTATTTCCGAACCTTGGAACTTTGACCCAACCTTTTGCAGTGAGACAGCAATAACCTTCGCGTAACAAGTAGCTGTGTCAAACGGGTCAAGTCAATATTTGTTTTTCAGGCAGTTGGGTAAAGCTTTTTTCCATTAACAGAATGATTTTTAGATTTTGGCACAATGTTTCCAAATGATTCAATCACAATAACATTAGAAGTGTACAAACACGGGTGTGTCCTGGGCTCGAAGCCCCTTTTTGGCTGGCATCTAGGCACGTGCCATATAAGACCACCATCCTACAAAATAACAAGTGACCTGTGCCCTGTTCACAATTGGTCACTGATGTCTACTGGCCACCTGACTAGTCTGTCATTATCAAGTTACAAAAGGGGACAGGGTAGCACCATGTCTCAGGTAAAACTAGGAGATGGCAGCTGCTAGGGATTGATCCAAGTTTAGTTCAGCCAAGTCATTGATATCTTGTAAAGCTCATACTAACCATGAGCTATATGTTGACCCAGCTGGTGGTTGGTCTACTCATCCTGTGGAGTCAGTGCACCATCATTCTGCAGAGCAGTCTGATTATAAGTCCACAGTGCCCAAAACTAGTAAAGAACTCTGTAATTTAGAATATGTAATACAGAGACCTCATGCCTATAACTATCAAACTAACCTACAATATATATACCTAGCATTGTGCAAACAACTTAGTATTTTGTTATGTATGGAAGACTTGTTGATTTCCAGATCTATCTTGAATCTGATCTAGTGACAAACCTGGGCAGCATCTCCATCTCATCAATCCTCTCAATAGAACTATAAACACAACAAGAAGTCAAAAGCTAGAATGGCCACCTAACTTTACTGTGTGAAGTCCAGACTATTAATGGGAGGATGGAAGTGACATTAAAAAGGAAGAAGGAATGTCCAGGGTGTCTCTGTTATGTCTCTGTAATGGTAACAGAGATCAGGAATTTAGATGCAAAGGTTCAGAATTTCAGAGCAGAGGTCCAGAAAATTAACATCAGTGCTACAGTCTAGTCACATCAATGTAATCATACAAGTCACATGCTATACACTAATTCTTGGGTCTTCCCACAAAATATTGTACCTTTACTCTAAAATTCCGAACCTGAACACCAAATTCTGGACCTTTGTTACTATTGCATAAAATTCGACTGTATTTTGGACAGTCTCATAACATAACTATCTGTAGAAGTCCACAATTGAAATTGTATTGTAAAACTTATATATAGACGCTTCAATTCAATTGTTACTATTAGTCTATTACTCCAAATGTCTCTCAGGGGATTATAAATGGCGATGAAATGGTCGCAAAGAGGAAGGTCGCAACCTCACTTTGTAGACTTATCAGCAATTCACATTGAGACAAATCTTTTGCCCTGACCATTCATTGTCGGTCAATGTTTTATGTAAGCACATGTATCTTTTTATTGTTTTATTATAGCTTACATTTTGAGTAATGTTGGCTGTGATTATTAAACAGGTTTTATTTACTTAATTGTTCACTCTTTTGAACACTTTTGACGAATGTTCCTTCTCGTTGCAAAAGAAACTATTTTTAATGCATTCCTACAAAATGGGCATCAAATACGATGATTCTGCCTTTTGGCTTCTCTCCTCTCAAGTACCCAAGGTCACAGTGTATGTCAACACATATTGAATCTGCGATGTCGCACACATAATGCACCAATAGTCTGGGGTATTGTGATATCTTAATGGAGGTGAAAAGGCTGAACGTTGACAACGATTCTGTGCACACAATGAAATGTTACTTCAGTGGAATTAGTTTCTCTTTTTCTTAAAAAAACATTACTGTGACTACACTACACCTAACATTATCATCCAATTTCTCTTAAGACATCAACTACTGATTTTATCAGGTTGATCCATTAGCCTGTCTAATTTTGAATTAAAAATTTCCCTTTCACATGTGTATACGCATATGTTTTAATACATGCTTTTGGAAAAGGCGTGTTCATGTAGCAATTTATGTAACCCATATCTTCGGGGAGGCAACAGCGATTCTTCCTTTAGAAGAGTGATTTGACACTTCAAAAGTTTTCACATCTATTGATTGATGAGAATCAAAGTTATCATTTTTATCAAGCCAGTCCGCGTATCCCGCTGAAGACTGAGCAGCCCCCATAGTAGCACAATAGGACATGTAACATTACCTTTGCAGGTATGAGGTAGTAGACCACTTGCCTCCACTTGTCAGTATTACATTAATATTATTACCGCTTTCCCAGTAGGATGATAAATAGTGATGAATAGTTATGAAGCCTCCCCCTGGCAGAGGTCATAACCTCTCATCTAGGAAAATTATCAACTAGCATCGATATCCATTTGAAACCATTTACCTGAACTCCTGAAGTTTCAATGCACAAAATATATTCAATGATTAATGTAAAGTTACAAGCTAAATTAATTGCGTATTTTGAATCTTAGACCATTAGTTAGTATCATCTGTACATGTAGAGAATCTATTGCATTTGAAAATTACACCAAATTAACAAGTTATTGAAGTTTCAAGTTATCATGTTTCGCCTTCTAAGAAATCCTGAAAAAAAACGTTTTCTGTATCGATAAAACAGGGAATATTTCAAAAGGAAATTCACCACTTGTCTTCTTTACTGTATCATATTTCTCTTGTCAGTTATGTCAAATACTCTTTAGCAAGAACCATAAAAGGAGCTTTGTTGGGGGCCTTGAAGGCTACCCATTGTCCTTGCGTCTCAAATATTGAAGGTGCTCAACATTGGAAAGTAAATATGGCATCTTGAAATTGTCACAATTCCTTGTATGGTGAACCAATAATGCTTTAATTATAAAGTTATTTCAGGTAAATACATGTGGTCTTTCATCTAGTGCCAACATTGATACTGTATAATTTTAGGCATTTGTACAAAAACACCTGGTTTCACATATCCATGCGGCTAGATTACAATAAAATCTACCTCTATATTATCATTATGTTCACAGTTTGAAGTGACAATATTTACACAGGTTAGAATTTCAATGAAGTACTACGTAAGATGTTTCAAGAGCTTGACATCTCAAAGGCACTTACGAATGAAAATAACCACGCAGATGTTGGTCTGTCGCTATGAATTCGCTCAGGGAATGCCGCCATAGTTTGATACTTTTCCACTTCTCAATCGGATGATTTCAGAAATAAAGAAGATGCTGAGTTGCAAGGTTGCACCGATTACTTTAATCTGCCGAGGCCGTACATAAGACATTGATTTTTTCATACAAACTACAAATCAGTTTTTCTTGCTATGACGTTTTAGAACCACTTTATCAACAGAGAAAATTTATAGTTCACTATAGTAAAGTTCGTAAAGTTTGTTATTAAATACAAACTCACTTATTCAACAGAACCATTACATTTAAAGTGGGAGCAGATAGTCTAAAACTAGTGTTAACACAGGAAACTTGGTAGTCCAATCCGTTAGAGGAAACCTTTGTGTACTTTGCACTTAGAAGTTTTCTATTGGATGTTCATGATCTTCGTGTTATTTCTTGGGAGATCTCTTAAATTAGCCTGATTCATTTAGAGCTAAAGTCTCTATTTTACCTGAACTGAGGAATTGTGGGGTTGCCATCTTTCTCCATTTAGTAAAACATTTTTGAGGAACGTTATTTGAGGAAAAGTGGAACGTGCTGGTTTCAAATAATTGTCTCACTGATTTTCTTAATCTCTTATTTACTGTACGTAGAACAAATGTCTTTTGTGTACATTAACTTTACATTGCAGGAAAATTGTCATTGACCTTGTCATTAGTTTAAATATTTAAAATACATGCTTTGTGAAAATGGGGATGTCCTTTATTGATGACAATTTAGATTAAAGTTTGCCAGTCAACATAAACAAACACATATATTTTTGTCAAGCTGCTCAGTTCATTGTTAGTTCTGGAGGTTAAGTTGTAGATGATTTTCACAAGGTAACTTTGATTTTTAGTTTAGGGCATAATTTGCTATTTTCTTCACTTTAACATGTGCAGTATAAAGCCAAGGGCTTGTACATGATTTAAATTCTCATGCTTTTGTTGACTGAAGGTACTAAGGCTCATTCTGCTAAATGTTGTTTGTAGCTACAAATGTAGTCATATATAATGAGCCTCCAGTCTTAAAAAAAGAACATTTATTCTCAAATAACTAGTAATGATTCACCTTCTTATCTTACCCACCTACTCTCTGCATGGTATCTCAGACCACCACTGCTCCTCAAAGACTTGAAAGCAAGCGCTTATACCAGAAAGGTCAAACTAATATTTGATTATATTCAGTGACAAGAACGAGTGTTTCTCCCCAGATATCTGTCAGATTCTCTTGATCTGAATCAAGAATTGTGGCTCCAGCAGCGCTATTGTAGCTGTCGATACCAATAATTGGGCCAAGGATAGAGACTTGACATCCATGGGTGTGATTGCAATGTATCAGCTGATCTGAAATGCTTCAGAATTCTTTTGTTTGTAACTAGTAAAAAATAATAATTGTCAGTTTGATATCATTTTGTAGCCTCTACGAAAACGCACCAGTAACAAACTTTCAAAGAACTTTGTGAACATTTTACCGCAATACTTGTACCCATCATTGCAAAATTAATGCGGTCACGGGTTACATGCAAACGGAACGAATGACTTGTCTCAGCAGAAAAATTCAAAATTGAAGAAAATTCAAGAAAATATTCAATTTCTATATCTATGTTTCAGTGGATAATGACACAATCGAAATTCTGAAGGAAATTTAGTTTGTAAATCCCTGTATTTTAGACAACATAGTGAAATAACCAATATCTCATGACCTGTATTATAAAGTTGCATTTTTACAGTTTTGTCACCATATTTTCCATATGACAGAGTCTACAAGTAGATCTACAATATCTTCGAGAATTGTTGATTGTGTCATTAACCACCAAAACATAGATATGGGAATTGAAAATTCGTTCCTTTTGACTATAACTCGTGGCGGCGAAACATTGTTTCCGTCGTTTTTACTGATTTGATATCAATTCAGATTAAACAAGGGTGTCTCCTTCCTTTGTTCTTGCAACAATACATACCTTTATCTCACCTTTTCTTTCTTTTATTTCTTTCCCTTCAGCATTTAAACTCACTTTGCAGGTCAGGTTCTCCTTGAATTTCGGAATAAAAATTAAACATCAGATAACGTGGAAGCAATGTTTTGTCTGTTATTTTTCATTCTCACGCATTAAGGGGTTTTAGTTGGTAACTTTTAGGATATACATTGACCCCTTACAACGTAAAGAGAAAATACCCAAAGTGGCATAAGTTTGGGTCATTTGCTTGAAAATCCGACTCTGAAATACACTGATGTCAGAAGGATTGAGCCCCTGGTGTCGCTCATCAGCCCAGTACAAACTTTTCTGTATACTTAAGAAAGCAGTCTGTTCAGTGTCTGTACATTTTCGCCAGTTTCAGTGACAGGGGATACTTCAAAAGCATGGGTGACTTTTGCTTTACACTTGGGAAGGGGGCATGCCTCAGTATATGAAGAATCCATGGAGGTAGCACTAAACTACACAATATAACACCAACGTGACAACCACCTGTAAGTTCAAAGGACAAAAACATAATATAGGGAAACACACACTGAAGAAAATAACAATAGACGTGACAAGTGCCCATGTCACAAAGGCTAGACCAATATTTGGTTACATACTCCGACCATAATGATACGTCTTCAAAACCAAGAACATGCATCTGAATGACAGTTGCGGTAAAATATTGGAATTGAATACGTTCTAGAGTCTGTGAATGAGATGTGATGATGGATGATGTGGAAAGTACTTTTGAAAGTCTAAAGATACAATGTATAGAAGTTCTTTGCAGCAAATGACTGAGATTCATGTGCGAAAATTAACTTTAAAACCAGATGAGTTTTCTTTAATTTGAAAAATGGATGTGTAAAGTGCTTAAGAAATGAGAGATAAATACATGGTTTAATTCAGGTTAAGTTTTATAAATACGTTTTAGAAAGGGCAGGAACTTCTTGCATTTTCCCCTGACAAGTCGGATGGCACTGATTGCTGATATGGTAATAAGTTTCTAAACGTTCAAGAGAGAGAAAGTTGAAATACGTACAGTGGACAAATTGACTACTAACTTTTTGTCTCAACTTTTGCTTTGAAAACTCCAAAGTAAACAAGACAACATCAGCTACAAAGGTTACAGAAATAGTACCATGACTGATATCGCAGCAACCCACAACATGGTTTTTAGTAATAGGGATGATTTTTGTGAGTGTCACTTTCCCACCTGTATCACAGTATGTGGAAATCCATTCTTGATAAAGCAGAAGCTTCTGTAGCCAAGAAACAGGTGATAAGGTGTTACATATCAGATACAGTAGCTACCTCACACAGTGGGGTGAAAATTAGATACATGGATAGGGCATAACCTCAATATGTAGGATGTGACTTTTTCACCTATCATTCTGCTAGCTTACAATGGCAATTTATCGTTATCGACATCTTGTGCAAAATCTTTCTTCAATATTGCCAATAACTATTACAACTGTACAACTCTTTTTGTCTTTGATACTGCTCTGATCGACCTTAGTCAATTTTAAATGGATTTACCATCATCTAACATATTCTGCAAATGATTTGCTGAGCTCGTGGGTTGGGGTATTACGGTACAGGAAGTTCAGTCAATTCTGCCATTTGCAAGGAGATCAGTAAATTCTGTGTAAGGTTTCGCAATGGTGATCTGTGAAATACTACACAAAATTTCCACTACACCTAGGGATGACTCTGACACGCACAGATTTTCCAACAGCCATGTCCACTGATAAAAATCTGGGAATATCAGGGGTATATTATTGGAAAAATTCCAATATAGCTCGGTTCAGCCCAATGTAAAATAAAATTGTGTAGTATTATTTGAAAGGATGTAATGGACTGGTTATCTATTTATGCTTCCATGTATTTTCTCATAGACAACCATTGTTATAATACGATCTCAGGAAAAGAGAATTTTTGTGCACTCTTTTCTGCTGGTCGTTAACACTCAAGAGTGCACAAAAATGGTCTTTTCCTGTACTCAGTTTGGCCAGAATCATGTTCGCTAGTGCAGAACATACATAGGTACTTACTTAATTTTAAGTTTGAATGTCATGTCCATTGAATGTCACAGACACAGACCTGTCGAAATCTACACTAGGAAACCAAATGATGGAAAATTGCGACAAGGTGATCATAGTTCATGAAGTAACTTTATGAATAGATATATTATTTATGTTCATTTTCAGCAGAAAAATACCCATAGAAACAAGCATATTTATTGGGAACCTACCACAAACTCTCAAATATGCTTTGCTCTCCTGAGGGCATCATGTTCACATCTTTGCTCACCACAAAATTCACAGCCAATTTCACTTCGAATATGTCTTGAACGAAAGGCTCAGATGTTTCGTGTCAGTATAATGACTCAACTTTGTAATGTATTGTTGAATACACGTACATAAAAAGGAATTGCACAAAGTTAGTATAATATAAATTTCGCTTTAATATCGGTCTCGAGGCTATAGATTGTTGAGTATGTCTGTCATGTGTAAATTTCAATATCTTCATTGAAATTGAAAAGAACTTAATGTTAGTGAATGAGATCATCATAGCACAAGTGTTGATGGAGTGTGAAAACAGATGGTATGTTTCCATTGTTCAAATATTGTCAAATTCCATAAAAGATAAGACATTTACAGATCCACATGTGTATGTTCCACCTGCCCACCATCCACACGCGGACCAAGTGCCTAGCAATTTCTTCAGACCCTATGACCATTTATAGAATATCAGTAGGAAAATGGCACTTGCTTTTTCGTTCTATTTCAACCTTAATACAATTGTATAGGCTAATATTTGATAATGAATATATTTAGCAATAATATGGCTAAAGTTATTTATTACCAAATATTAGCCAATATATTTGTGTTAAAGTTTAAATAAAATTAAAACTCAAGTACCATTTTTCCTGTTGATATTGAATTAATGGTCATGAAGTCAGCAATTTTTGTCTGGCAACCTGGTCGGTAAACTAATTTGAATACGACCCGTGACTATCTGTGAAAGCAGGAGAAAATTTTCGGATTTCACACACTGAAGAAAGCTGAACCTCAGTAAAGTTTCAGGATGTACTCATTTCATATAGTTAATGTGCTGACATTACATTGATCAAATACTCAGATTCTCTTCAGAAGACACATTCGACTTTTTCAACTATGAAGTTAACTAGAATCTTCCACCATTTTAGAAGCAAACAAATTGACATGATATTACATTTACTTTAAGTTCTAGATCCTAGTTAATTAACTAACAAGAAGTGTTCATTTCATTGTTTATAAAGAGTTAATTTGATAGCATATTAATAATTACATCTGTCAGATTTTTGATATTTTGCTTGAAAATCTGGCAGTAGGAGTATGTGTATGATGTAGAAAGGGGAGAATTTATGAGATAAATAAATCAAAACCGTTTCGTGTTTAGATATAATGTTTACTGATACGGTTACTATTTCATTTTGCAATTTCTTCTCGTTTTTGTATGAAGGGACCTACACCACACTTATACTGAACAATGAATTTACAGGAAATACTTACTTTGTGGACAGAATGGTGAAATAAGGAAAATCTTTTTTCAGGTTATACTTTGTTTCGCTTGAATGTAACACAAAGAATCCTACTTGCGACTAAGGGAATATTTTTACCACACATGGATTTTTAATTCTGCTAAGGAATTTAATTTTCCTGAAGTGAACTTGACAGTCAGTACAAGTCACATTCTTCAATTCAATAAACCAACAGCCTTTAGGTAATTGCGTGGAATAGTCCTGCTTACACCTAGAAATTTATTACTATGTTACACAAGGGAGGATAAGTTGTAAACACGCTTAAATGTAATCCTTCTCAGCTGGGATTCCTACTTTGTACATAGCCCTGAAGGGTAATTTAAGTTTCTGATTCGGCTACAACAGTTAACGTGTTGTTCAGATTTTTGAAAGTCATTTCAATAAAGGTGTTCCTTTTACAATATTAAAACTGCCTTCAGGTTACATTATTTAACACACTCTCAAAAAAGTTATTTATATTTTTTCAGATAATGTTTATGAATATCCTGCCATTGTAAATCAAGCCTCACTTACACCCCCTGGCGGAAATGATTGGAAATTTGAGGACCGGTTTCCACCCCCTCCTATATTTCCACCACCCCCTCCCTCTTGGAGAGGAGATGCCAACGCACTCCTCAGGGAGGCTATATGGGCTAACATGGTAGATCAGATTAAACGAGCCATTAAGGTATGAATATCTTGATCAGACTTTCAACACATTACTGAAGTGCAAAGTAACTTAAGAAGCGTGGCACTCAAAATAATTATACAGCACATAATAAAACCAAATAAGGTGAACATAGAACTTAGTTTAATATTATTTCATTTTTCCATCTGTAGGGGATAAGAGACAATGAGGTAGAGAAGAAATCGCCTATATTTAACACTGGGAAGGGAGTGGGAAAGGGAAATCCCACAGGTTAGTCACTGATTGATGGTACAATCTTGTTGTAGGAATTTGAAAGGGAAAAACTTTCTTGCATGATTAACCCTTGACTATTGTAGCATCGTTTTGCACCGAATTGTAACAGAATAACAGAATAATAAACCAAAAAACTAAACCATAGGATTTTGTCCAGTTTAGTACATTTGTGGATAACTGTAGACGTAGGTCTGTATGGCTAGGAGTGCGCACCGTTCATTCTGGGCTCTGTCTTGTCTAATAGTTCATGTTGTTTCAAGATTTTGTCGTTTAAACACTGCAAAGAAACCTGTCCCTTTCAAGTTTTTGAAAAAGATCCACTTAAGGTAAATTCCCTGAAAGCTACCGGTAAATGTTAAATTTGTCACATTTTCATACATCCCTCACCCCAAACGTGAATGCATAAATTAGTCCCACGTTAAACTGTGATGCTTTATGCAGCCATATCTTTACCCTTATTTGCACCTAACTAGGGTTCTATTTTCTTTTGATGTTGTGCAAACGTAAATAAATCATAAAACAGTCATTTTCTGCTTTGCTGGTGATTTCATAATACTACTATGTGATAGTCTTTTACCTCATTACCTCTTTTACACTTTACACTGCTTTGATGTATTATTTTGCTTTGCAAGGTAATTGTGCCCAATTTTACTTTGCATTGCTTTCCATTGAGAAATATTCGCAATGCAAGAGACTCATTTGTCCATCTTCGTATTAACGTATTTGATAACAACTCGGTTATCATATTTCTTCTTGATTGCATAATGTTCCTTCATGGAGATGAGCTTTTGTTCCCAGCTGTTCTTATTTTTTGAAACTCTTTTTATAATTCTATTGATTTCATAAATTTGTCGTGTTTTCATTATCTATGAATTTCAATGTAGAATTTTAAAATTTTATTCAGTTATATTTTCAAACTTCAGTCATGCCAGGATGTCTTCCTTCATATGCACCAACAAGAAACAACAGTCCCCGCTCAATACATGATCTCACACCAGAAGCCCATTTAAAAGGGATTGAAGACACCGTTGAAAGTGTCATTGTTAACAAGGAAACGTTATTTGGAAAAGAAGCAAAGACAATTGAAGGTCCTCCAGGACCACCTGGACCACAAGGTCCAGCGGGTCGAAATGGTTTTGACGGACCAGTTGGACCGAAAGGTGCGAGAGGACGAAGAGGCAAGAGAGGAATCCCAGTAAGACACATTTCTGACATGTAAACAATATTACATTTGTATTTAAATATAAATATAATAAGCTTAAAAGTTAAAATGATGTAAATAAATTTGTCAATACTTCTTCTTTCAGGGACCAATGGGACCACCAGGTAGGCCAGGGGCAAATGGGAAACCCGGATATCCAGGACCAAAGGGTCCAGCAGGTCCACCCGGATTGCCCGGACAAGGTAAGTGTTCTTTCTGTTTGTTGACAAAAAACAAAATGTGTTGAGTACATTTTAGGAGAATGAAAAATTCCCTTTGTTATTTAAAGCTGCATTAAAAGGAGATCCCGGGCCAGCAGGGCTGCCAGGCACACCTGGAAAGGATGGTCATCCGGGACCAAGAGGCAGGCCAGGAGCAAGAGGCATGGACGGAGTTCCTGGCGTGAGTGTCACTAGCATTTCGTTTCCTACAAATCCTTTTAAAATAATACTCACAAATATGGAAAGACAAATTTATTTATTTTTGTTAGTTGGTGGTTTTTGACGACGCAAATGCCATGTATGGTATTCAGTTGGAAGGGCTGATTGGCTACAGGTCTGATGTGAAACAGCTTTATTACAGAGACCATGTTACGTGGAGAACTATCCGGGTGAGTATGCAATGGCAATTCAATACTTGGCGAAAGAGAAACAAGTTTGGATGTAACATTGGGTTTCTTTAAATCATCTCTAACTACACAACTGAACCAGTAGAACCAACCATCCAGCACAAAGATCATACTGTTTGCAAGTTAAAATACATTTTAAAATTTCCCTCTCGTGGAGCTAGTAAAGATTTAACTTTTTTAGGCCACAATGTGTGGTGATGGAATGTTAGACCCAATGGAAGGAGAAGAATGTGATGATGGTAACCAGGATACCACTGACAGCTGTGTCGGTTCGTTTACTAATACATTCGAGATTTTCACAAACACACAAACTTGGCAATGTTGGCATTATTGCCAACTTTGTATTGTAATATATTTGAAGTTTTCTTCTTTATTTGTACCAATGGATATTAGTAAATAGGAAATTAGAAATCAATGGGTGTATGAGGATTACATTTCAAGGTTACACACTTCATAGCACTAGTTGATTTTTATTGTGAGAGCTAAAACAAAGTTGGCAATGTTGGCATTCTTGTATTGAGGAGAGTTTGTGAAAAACTCTATTCTACCTCCAAATTGCAACCCATTGAGAATAACGGGGATACGGGGAGCATATTTAACAAATTTCCAGGATTTCCCCTGGAAGGGGACACTAACATGTAGCTGGCCTCATATTTCGCAAATTATCTATCCAGCAATAGATACAATTCAAGAAGTAGTAATCAGAAGTACATTTCCATTACTATGTTTACCTCTGAGCAGGTGTATATCACCAGCGACTTCATTGAATAGACACCTATCCAGAGGTAATAATGGATATTTCTTTTTACTACTGCATCCAGAAAAGTAATTGTTGCCAGAAACAACTTTGCTTGTCGTAGGTAACCCAACCACTTTGGATTTTGTCATGATTCTTTGGATTCACTCAATTAAGTAAACATCGTTCAGTAAAAACTCCATAATTGCTCTAGCATTGGCCAATTTGCAAATTCTACACTTAAAAAACGTTCAGAATTTTTGTTGTTTCTTTGTAGGCTGCCGCAGAGCCTTCTGCGGGGATGGTTATTTACACACTGGACAGGAAGAATGCGACGGAATAGAATTTGGAGGACAATCCTGTCATACGTACAGGAGAGGGTAAATACCATGTTAACTTTTAACTGAAAGAAAATCATCAGCAGGAAAATATGTTGAAGCATGGTGGTTCAGTGGTAACACAAGAGTCTCTTACTGTTGTTGTCCTGGTTCGATTCCCAACTGCAAGTGAGGTGTCTTTCAACCTTTAAAGACCATGTCTGGCTTCAAAACACGCCTGCTTTAATAGTGGTTAATTGAAAAGGAATTTATTTTTAGTAGATCTAGAAAGTTAGTGGGTGAACAGACTGACTAGGATGATCATGCAAACGTTACGAGAAACATTTTAAAATGTTCACGTTATTGCTTGGATCATACACTGAAAAACAAAAATAGCACCAGAATGCGAACGGTTTATTTCCGTTATGATAAAGAATTCACAATTCTTTTTCGTTTTAGGATGATTGGAAAGCTGCACTGTACACCACACTGCACAATACTATTCAATAAATGTAAATATCCGCGCAGGTAGTGCCATTGCAAAAATGTCGCATCATTTCAAAGAAGTGTGTGACCTGGACATTGCTATATTGGTTGACACACAGAAGAAGAACGGAATTTAAATGTCTGTCTCGAAAACTGCCAAGTGTGAAACTAACTAAAACACTGTGAGTTAGATAAGAAAACAACAAATGCAGCGGTGTACCACAAAGGGGAAAGAAAAATTGCATTGTCGAGCTGGGCAACGGAGAAAGAGACTTATTACAAAACTGATCTCAGCCGCAGTTTACTTGAAGGAACAGCAAAATTTCGGACTGAACTAACAACATCAGTAATTTCTGACCTATTAAAGTCCATGGGTGAATTTTTTCAGGGATTTTCCCTTGTCAAATCTACAAATATCACAGACTTCTGAGCATCCACTTTGAAAATTATTACATACTTTGAAAGGTTTGTGTAATGTAGTTTTTTGCCAAATACTATTAAAAGTTAATTGCACAAGGAATCAAAGAAAATTAAAATTTTGTCTGAACACATCTTTTTTATTGATCAATAATTTCTTGCAACTCAGCACAAACTAGTTCAAACCAGTTCAAATAGATTTTATCAATCAATAGTTTCTGACTCTCCTAATGTTACTATTGTGAATCCCATTTCTGACACATTTAAGTTTAACTCTTTACCATTCACAACTCTCGTGTAGTTCAGCAGTCTGTATGGATGTCCCATTTAGCAGAAAGCTGTCACATAGCAAACAATATTCCAGATATTGAAGGGTTTCAACTGAACTTTTACCCAGTTTACTTGTCGCTGACAAATTTATCTATGCTAAACAAAGGACCAATGAAATACACTTGCATTCTGGATGAAAGCCAATGAGTTCAAAATAAACCATGTCAAGTCACAGATTAAAATACAAACATGCTCTCCCATGCTCTGAACTGTAAGCAGCAACATGCTTCCACATGTTTCTCAACTGCAAGCAGCAATATACTCGTGAATGGTAAAGGGTTAAGTTGTCAGAATTACTGATTAGGCATTAGTCAGAATTTTCTGAACATGTGCATGTTTTTGTCATTTTTAACCTACTTCTAAATTGAAAACTTGAAATATGGCTACATCACTTGGCTCACAACACTAATATACATTTTTTATTGCAAGAATTAGTTTTGCATGATCACCAGTGGAGGCTGCACTATTCAAAAACCGAAATTCCCACAGACTTACATTGCAAAGCCTTTGTCAGAAATTAGTGATATCTCCGTTTTAGTGTGAATTTTTTGCTGTTCATTCAGGGTGTTGAAGTTGAAATATTGAGAAGGAAAATATGGACAAATATCCCTTTTTGATTGAATGTTAACTGGAAATTTGGAATGAAACAACTCGCACTGATATAAGTTGTATTCTTCTCAATTACAATGGATATTCTACTCTTACCCATTTTAATTCAATAAGAATGGCCTTGACATAATAGGGTAAGCTTTAGCAATTTGAATTTCTTCACCCGATGAAGAGTTATCTCTTCTGGTTGCTATTGTTGAGGTATTGGCTTCATTATACACAGATCTTAGGCAAAAGCCTGATCTACTTGACAGTATTAGGTTCGAGTCAACGTGGATTTAAATGGTACAGTACGCTCCACGATTGTTACCCAAGCCTTAGGCATGTTATGCTCTATTGTGATTGTGTTAAGATGGCATAGATCAATTCGTCATGGAACTTTAAGTCAAATGTTTTTGAGAATACATTACATCACTGTCTGAAATTTTGATTTCATGATATGGCCAGAATTTAAGCGGCATGTAAAGAATACAACTCAGAATTTACAAATTCATGAGTTTTTCATGGACACCCATTGGCATTTTACACTTTGAAGAAACGACATTAGAATTAGAAACAAGAGATTTGAGAGAATCCCTGAAGTATGTATCTAGTCCACAACGTTCAAAAATAACAGTGTGTCTTAATTTACCAAGATGTACTTTGTATATATTTACATGTAAATAGCAACAAGAAAGTCCTCCTGCGGGAAGCCGCAAGAGGCGTACCGCCCGCAGCGTAACCAGTCCTGGGGGAGGGGTGGGGGGTACCCAGTCCTGGCCAGGGGGAGGGGCGGGGGTACCCAGGGCTGTCCTGGCTGGCTGAGGTACTCCCCCCTGGCAGGACCTGTGACAGGACTGGGGTACCCTCCCCCCCCCGTTGGACAGACGAACAAACTGAAAATATAACCTCTCGATGTACTTCGTACGCGGGTGGTAAATATGTAGATATGTACTCTGCCTTTCAAAAAAGATTTATGTTACAATTATTAAGAACAATGAACATGATGCTTGGAATTTATGTCTGACGTAGTCTTTCTTCTTTAAAAATTGATGGAAAGTTCAAACTACACGGTACTCTGAAGAAAGAGACTTTATTTATCAGAATCAGCATTGTGAAGACTATCTTGTAAAACAATTTTGTATCTTATTAGTAAATTTGTATATTGCTATAAGTTATTAAACTCTTCCAATTTGTAAATTTGTAAATAAATGAACTAATATTAAAAACCTGTTTGCATGTTTTCCGGGAGTGACTTGAATTGAAAGATTAGAAATTGGACTTCAAAAATTTAGTTCAGCTAAAGTTTCGCACACAAACAGCAGAATCCATTTTTCAAACCACAATTAAATCACAATATCTGTTTGCTACAATTTTATAAACCCAGACCAAAACTGAACATCCTGATAGGCCAAGCAATTTTTCAACATTTTGAACACAAATGAACAATATCAATAAAATTGATCCTGGATGGAGCTTTGTCGTCTATTTTTGTCCGTTATAATAAGACATTAGACTAAAAGGTACGTATATCACAGATTCTTTGATATTTCAGTATTTACAAAATTTGAAATATGTTCGTAGAAAATGTTTGAACTTTTGTGTACAATGATAATGTATCACGGTAATGCATCTGCGGTGATGCAGTTTCTAAACCAACATTATCAATTATCTTTCACAATCAGAGAGTAGTTAACAAAGATCACATTGATATCAATAAAATAAAACATTTATACAAACATGGGTTTAATATCTAAATCTACGCTTTAATTCATCTTTAAATGTTATTCAAATTTGATACACATACCCGATCTGTCTGTTGTGAAAGTAAAATTATCCAATTGATTGTACCTTGTCAAAGTTATTTGTGAAATGATCCAGTAGGAGATTTCAGTGCAGCTCGCTACAGTTAACTTATAATTTATTCCTACATTGGATTCGATTGAATTTCATTCCTACATTGCACGTTCAACGTAATATGAATCACCCGTGCACGACCGGGGAAAATGACAATTTTGCAATGATTCCAGGATAACCTGGTATCATTTTCCAAAACGAAGCAAATTCTAACCAACAAATGTTCTGATTTTAATAATTCACACCTTAGCGAAACGCTCTTTGAAAACTGCTAAACATCAGTTCATCATCTTATCTAAACGTCTGCTTACCAAATCCGTAGTTACTCTTCAAGCAACAATAATCTTCTTGGGTTTCTTCCTCTTCTTCTTGTCACCCGAGTTGGACATGAGTCCCCGGATGTACATGATGTCGCTGATGGACAGTTTGGTGTAATCTATTTCCGGTTCCGCTTCCTCTGGCACAGGAGCTGGTGACGCTACCTGCAGAAAAAGAACAAATCATACGGAAATGTAAAGGCTATTCTAAGAAGAACCACACACTGCACAATTTTGGTATGTCCACTAGCGATTGTTGACGCAATGAAAGAACTGTGGTTGACACTTGGTCTATGGCCATTCATCTCTCAGTCCTTCTTCACTTTCCTTCCACGTTCCGCAGTTTTCATTCCTGATTCAATAATCTTAATGCTAAGTGTCATATCACTAACTCTGGCATTCGAGTTTTTCCTAAATTACCAGCAACACAAAATTGGCAGATCTGGCAATTATTTTCTTTCCCTTTTTTCTCTTTGTTAAATTTGTCACAGCCAATGAAAATTTTTGTGGGATATACAATTAAAACTTCTGATCAATGATAGGTATCAAAATAACTGACATGCCCAGATATGTACAAGAGAGTGAGAATTAAACTGAAACACAAAAATGCCAGATCTGGCATATCTGGAATTTAATATCAAACAGTAAATTTTGTACGGGATTTCTATTTGGAGTGAGACATGCTGGACAAAATTGGGTGCCAAAACAAAAAATTGCTATGATAGTGTGAAATGCATCATTGTTTACAAAAGAATGCGTCTTGTTGGGATCAACCTAAGTAAAGAATTTTCATCCCGAAGGAGGCCAAAGTTCAACCAACATACACTCATCTTTAAAAATGAAAACATACAAAATCAAAATTAAATTGCAGCGGGCAAGCCAGAACAAAATAATCAAAAGCTTTGACGGTAAGGACAAGTTCAATGATGAAGGTTTTTGTTGGTGTTGTACTCGATTACGATGTGCTGGGTGACATGCTGATCGCATGACGACGTCTTATGTGCAGCAAATACGTACCAGCTCAGGAGGCTATGAAAATGCAAAATGGCAAAAAAAGCTGTTTGAAAGCAAACAATTTCACAATAAAATACATCAGGGCTGAGGCATTGTAACTGATGTACCGTACACAGTTGGGCTTTTTGTGAGCGGAAGCGAGTTACAGCCTACACTTGCCATGAAAAATATGAGATATTGGAAATATCCCAACACAGAATGACGTCGTTTTTCTTTTTTCTTAAGTTTTCACTTCTTGAGATTGAACACTAGACAACACGCGCCATCAACAAACAAAGACATAGACCACTGGTCTTTGTTCATTATAGAGATTTTATTGTGTCAATTAACGGTTGACACATAGATCGATTCAAGTTATGCAATACAATTCTCTAGTCGTTGCCAGCCAAAATGTACCAATCACATCAATTCTTACTGAATTCATACCGGGTTCATGAAAAGATTTTGATGTCGGTCTTTCGCTGATTGGCTCAAAAGAAATGATTTGGAAAACCTCTTTCGGCTATACAGTAGTAGTATTGCAGAGCGAATCCACATGAAACATTACTTTCCGTTCATACATGCGACTACATCACAGAAAATGCGACAGTAGCGGATCCAGAATTTTTGAGACGGGGTCACCTTTCCCAAAGGTAATGGAAATGTAAAAATAATACCAGGTTGTGAGAAGTCACACTGGCTGGCCCGTTGCTATGATATTATGGCATTTTGCGCAAACAAATTCCCACCAATGACTTCAACTTAAAGTAGGTCTACTTATCATAAAAGTGCCAAGGCATATTCCCAAAAAATATAGACTCCCTCTTTCAATCACTAAGCTGACTCTAAATGAGCCAGCAAAAATTGGGGAGGCGTCCGGTACGTCAATCTTAATCCGCCAATACCTTCACATATCAAAGTCGTTTAAGTACAACATTGTCTAAGTTATGTTTTGCAAAAACCAAAAGCTGGCCATACACTAGCAGCAGCACGTTACACATTGTTCTGCAAGAAAACAAACGCGCACAAGTACACAGACACTCACCTTGTACTGTTCAGACCGCCTTGGTGGTTTTGGCGACTGCATCGGAGGCGGTGGGATTGCGGGAATTGGCTCCAAAGTAGGCATCCGTGCACTGCGAGAGGATCTGTCAAATAGCATTGTGATAAATATTCGTTAATATGAAAAGATCTTTGAAATGACGAACTCTATTTGGTGGAAATCTGAACTGATCGTTCTTTTAATTTTAGTTATGTTGAAAATTTCGTTATATACCGTTGTAGTTTCTTTTTTATAATATTTTTTAAAATTGTATTTAATTTATTAATAAAAACAGAGAATTCTGAAATTAAAATGTAAATTGTGGGTCATATAATTTAGAGCATAAGAATTCCAAGTATAAGTTGTCTATACTACATGATGTAAAAAGATCAGACCATTATCTCAGACATTTTGAGCTCGTCCTTTTCACAAAGACAAAAAGTCATTGTGAACTTCTGTTATGTAATTTCTCATGAATTCTCATTTGGTAAAATCTAACTAAAGATTGCAGTCTAACATAAAGAATAAAGGTATATGTACATGCAATGGAAGGTTGCATATTCTAGTGATTTGATCTGAATGGCAATTTTTATTTTCGGTAAGTGATAAAATTTTAGTTAGTGGGTTAGGGTTAAACGAGTTCATACTTGGTTGCGAATTCATTTTCTCAAAGATAAATGGGTATATTAATACATATAATGAAGAGTTAACCAGTGTCTGAAAATATTGTAAAATAGTTCCATTAAAGCTCAATTACTTTTGAACTGACCAATCGGATCACAAAAAGTGGCTAAATTTCATGTATTACATAGAAGATAGAAAACATAGATATATTAAATTTATAATTTCTAATTACCTGGTTACAACAACATGATTGTTCAACATTATCTTGACAAAATTTAACAAAACAAACCATCAACACACCAAAATGCCTTGATATCTTAACGTTGTATCATCTCGTTTTCTACATCTTAAACAAGACTAATTGCCATCACAGCTTTGTCTCCGAATACATTAATGTTTACTAAGTAAAATATTTGATTCTGTACTCACTTTGGTCGAACCTGTGGTTCGGGGGTCATTCCTTCTCGGCGTCTTCTCTCCTTCGCCTCAATGTACGCGTTGTCCAACAGTTCACTTCGCCGAGAAGCCGCGCTACTCTGTGGTCGTGGTTTCACTTCCTCCTCCTCGTCAGCCTGACAAGATATATTCAGGATTCACCGCTCATTATATAGAATTTTCACGGTGAGATCTTGTTGTGAGGTGTAGTGACTTCAAACTGAATTAAACCCTTTGATTCTAAGGAAGATGACCAATTTGGTCCTTTGTATCAGAGGTGAATAATTTGGGATAATGTTCTGGTTGGTGACAATAACGTTAGTTCCCTGGATGACAAGACCTCTAGAGAGCGGTACATCACTTCCATATTGAAATTTTATTGCATCAGATATGCCCCCCTTGATCCCAGAATGACGCACTCCAGCCTTGTCGTGTTATATGATCCCGGCCTTTCACGGGACAAATCATGACATTCCCCTCGATAACCCTTTAAGAGTCTTGCTGGTGGCGAGTTTTCTTTGTGTTAAACAAATTGGCGCTATAACACTGCATATCAATAAATTGTGTAGAATTTCGGAATGCATTGCAGTCTATGAGAGGTCTCGGGCCTCGCAGGTTAGGATTATTTGGCAATTGTTGACTCGACGAGGAAATGTGGGATATTTGCTGGATATATGAATGAACTGATGAAAATTATTCGATTTCTCTCCTTCTGTTCCACCATTTCAAAAATATAAATGGTATTTTGAGAACAATAAAAATGAATGGACTTTTATATTTTGTGGACTTTATTGAAACCGTAGTTACTAGGAATTCAGAAAAAATATTTAGAGTACAGTATTATTTTATCAAAGCACAAAACATGAGAAAGGTTTTTTTATTGAGTTTTAGAGGCACTTAAACTATCAGTTGACAAGGTTCCAAAGAAAGGTGCCCTTTTTCCTGCCATGAGCAACATGAGGTTGAAGATGCTTTTCTGGATTTTACAAACTTTTTGTTTGTTTGGGAGCCTCTAAAATTGCCCACTCAATAAACCGAGGATTTAATAACGCAATTCTTACGATCTGACACTAAGCTGAAAGTAACAAAATGCAAACGAAATAGAGAGTAGTTTGTATCTAGCAGTAGTTATCCCTCGTATTTTATTTTGATTTCCGGTTGATTTCAGAAGTCCGTTTCCGTAAATTCCTTTTTAATGTCTCTACCCAGTGTCAATTTAGATAGGTTGTTTTCATTATTTCCTACTGTTTTTGACTTCTCAAAAATTGTTAATTGCTTATATCTCTACAGTCTACCATCCTTTTCTTCTTTATCAATCACTTTGTCGGCATATTCTTTCCTCCTCTTCATTCAAACTTTTGGTGGTACTTTGAATAAAAAGGAAAGAAAGCCCTCTTTACCAAATGCAAGGCTTTATACATTTCTGTAACTAAAATACAGATGTTGCCTTTGAAACAAAACGTTGTTCTAACGATTGTACACCTGGTACTATTCGCAAATCACAGAATATGCATAGTAAAACATAACAAAAATAGTTACCCTAAATTCCTTGACAGGCGTTTGTACAGGGCGTTCTTTTCCTTCGGGACTTCTATTCTTGGACGCTCTGCTGTTCACTCTGTAGTATGGTGGCGGTGGTGTGTACCCTTCTTCTACTTTTACATCTCTAAAAGTAAACAAAATATGTGAAAATTCTTGCAAAAAAAAGATAACCAAAACATTAAACCTGACTCAAAAACATTTTTTATCTGTAACTGCTGTCTTGCTGCTGGGAAAGGATTTATAGCGTGGTATCAATTTCATCCATGATCTAGTATAAATTCTAATAATATTTAATATTCAATTTTTCGAAGTAATAAAACTTATCACCCGCGTTCACAGATTTTTTGAGTATTTTCTGCTTTCGTTTAGAATTTTGTGCAATAGGTTGAAGTAAATTAATTCGATTTAGTAAAATTCGATAAAAACAATATATATCTCTCAAAACAACTGCCTGTGAATGGCTGTAACTAATTTTATGGCGACGTGCGCTGTCTGTGGATGCTCATAACAAATTTGTGGTGAAGTGTACTTGATGGATAGTATGGTGGGGTGCACCGCATTGTCACCTTGACTATTCTGCCACACAGGCCTACATAGACTAATTATCTAGTAGTAACCTTGACTGTAATACCACATAGACTATTACAATTCCATGTGTTTATTTGCCTACACTTTACGCAGTCAGTGGTTACAACAATACAGCATTTGGGCAAAAAATCTCCTTTTTTCAAAGTCCTTGGATACACATCATAAATCTGTCAAACTGTCAAACTGACGGAATTCAAAAGTAATACTCATACCTATATAATGCAGCCCTAATAATGAATGTATTGAGTCATTATGCTTTTTAACCATACTTACAAAATTTCAGAGGAAATCAAATGTTGAAGGAAAATTGACCATAAGAATTAGAAACAAACATTTAAAATACAATGTCAATTACTGGTTTAAATTTCAATTTTTTTTGATTTAATACTTTTGAAGAAGGCTAACCGTGATGTCAGCGGTCTGGATTCGGACTGTGTCAGTGGTTTCGTATCCGGTTCGAATTCTGTGGAACTCGCTATCAATGACTCTCGAGCACCCTGCCTCTTCCTCTTCCTGAAGTACCTGGAAAATTCCAAATGAAAAACTTCAGTTTCAAGGTCTCATATTTGATACAGAATCTCTCTGTTGTCTGCGCTGAACAATTCAAAATTATAATAGAATCTGTATCACCACATTTATAAACCAATTACTCAGCTGCATTCACGTTTGGACAGGATTAGAGTTACGAGTCTTACCTCCAGCACTTATCAAGTGCGTACAGCAGACAGGACCCTCCATAGCAGAACACAAACAGCGGCAGTACCAGATAGAAAGTGATCTTCTGTTTGTCTTGGAAGAAACTCTTCTCTTCTTCCTCTTCAACAAATTCTGTGTCCTCAGGACTTTGAGTTACTTCAACTGCCTCTGTACATTAGGATCTTTATTTTAGGAATTTAAATCTATCTTTCCCTTACTGGCCCTGTGATAATTCACTTAATTTGGGGAAAATCAATTAGGTCATGTTGGCACTTTAAATAAAATGGATATCTCTCAAATACATGCCACATATTATTTGGTGGGCTTGGGTCATCCGTATCCTGACACAAGATTATAAGCATTTTAATTAAATGAACATTCCGTTAGTGCGATTTATCTTGGAAAGAATTATATTCTTACTTGGTGGTTTCTGGTAGCAGATATATGGGTACGCTCCATCACAGCTGACCGTCCTCCAATCTTTCCCGCTGAGAGATAACACAACGCAATCGTGTTCTCGATTGGATGAAGATCTCCAGTAGGGACTGTTATCTGTCAGAATGAGATGCAATGAAAGTAATCTCGAGAAATAGCAAAATTGGTCAAAGATTTGTGTCACTATTGCACAGCCTACAATTACCTGTAATTGTTAATCCAGTTATCGAAGGATCAGTCCAAGTATATTTGTTGTTCTTGTTCCAAAATACTCCTATCCATACTTCATCAGTTCTGTAAAATGTTAATAAAAATCTACTTTATGTCCTTACGAGCCTAATTACTCTGTAACAGTGATTTCCCTATCACAGGAAGATACCTACGTTATTCCACTAGCATTAGCTTCTGTTTGCAGCTGATTGAAGTAACTTGGGTCTCTCATCACCACCAAATCGCCATCAGCTTGAACACAACTCTGCCGAGCAGCCGCGAAGGTCTTTACATCTTTGAAGCCGTAGAAATCGCGTTTTGATCTGGTGATGATATCTGCCAAACCAAATAAAGAGTAGGATTTGAACACTGCCCATTAAACATAACAGATTGTTAGAAGTATGATAAAATAAAATGTAACGAAGGAGTATGTAACATGAAGAAAATAAATCTAGTTGGCAAAGTTTTCTTGTCAGATGGCTTTGCGTCTGATCAAATTTCTAGGCAGTGCGTATTCAAGCGTTTCAAAGACAAAAACATGGCTGCAAATAAAGAGGTGAGCAATATATATGACTTATTTTGTGTTATGTATAACATCGTCAAAGCATAAGGATGAAAAAGAGGAATAATCAATACAAACCATTTTACAGCCCAGTAGCCCATGGTAACTGAGCAGGTATTTAACGATTTTCTTTTTACAATGAATTAAACATGGACTACATCAATATATTGCTTCACAATTTTCGCAAAAGGTTCTGAGCAGTAATTTTTATTCTTGTTGACCTGTTCATTTCACCCGTAACATGAATTTTCTCCATGAAATAACCTTTTTTGCCAGCCAAGCTTTCAATAATAAATATCATATGCTTTTCAAACCAAAATATTAAATCTACGATTTGACAGAGCGCCTTGTAATCAAGACGACTTTTTTTTTAGTTTTCTTAATTTTCTTGTCGGACAATTACCACATTCTTTTTCGGAAAAGTGTGTCAGGTTCAATTACAAATAAATAATCACTTTCAATGTGGTGAGGCAGATGTTTAACATATCATCTATTAACAATAACAAAATTAACAAATTACAAGGACAGTCTATTCTTTGAAGGATTATAGTGTTACCTGAGTCCAAGGCGTAGTACACGTCGATGGCGTTGTTTCCTCCGCACAGAACGGCGTTGTTGTCACATGTGTAGTTGCATCCTGAAATTTTAACGCATTGCAATGTAGTGCAATCATGTACATACAGCCAACACTAAATTGATCACCAAGTGGTCTCTGGTGTGGAAGAATCATCAATACTCACCGTTCGAAACGCCATTAAAACCAAATGTGCTGCCGCATAGACATTTCTTTCCTCCTTTAAAACCAAGGTAGGCGTGTCCAGCTTCTTGACACAGCTTGGTGCATGTTGTCAGTGAAATAGTCTCTGGTTGGTTCGGGACCTCTTCAAGATCAGAGTTTGTAGATGTGGTCGCCCAACACCCCAAATGTTTGTGAGTGGCACAACGGACTGAAACAAATGACACAATTGTTTGAAATTTTAGTTGTAAGTGTTTGCGGGATCCTTGGTCACAGGTAGTATTTAAACGGAGCTGATGACTTTGTGTCTTGGCTTTCAAGCTCTGAATTGGGTACTTTACTAGAAATATTCAATTTCTATATCAGGGTTTTGGTAGATTAACAATGTAGTGCAATGACATGCTGTCAACACTAAATTGATATAATCAACAGTTTTGAAGAACACTGGAATTGCGGATTCCCATATCTATTAAAATAATATCAAATAACTGTAACATTTTCTTCTCAGATTGCAATCTCTAATAATGGTGAATTATGAATTTTTTACTCGAATTACAGTAGATACTGATGTTATTCACTGAAAACCTTGTGAAAAAATTGAATATATTCTGGACAAATACCGAATTTAAACTTTGGAGGAAACGGCACAAAGTTATCAACTCCGTTTGAATTTAACGTCAGCTACATACATCAAAGAAGTTTACCCAAATTTCGTTTGAAGGATTTGCCAATATTTTACGCTGAAAACTTCATTAACTTCTGGACCCAAGTATTGTGTGAAAATGGCTGATGTTATGCATAAATCTCTGTTCTATTTCTTTACTATATTTCAGGAGACAAGGGCAAAACTTATCCCGAACAAAACGCCGACTTCTGAATTTGTTTTTTATGTTACTAATTAAAGATGGTACACGTGAACGTATTAAACAGTTACATCGGAAACAGTTCCCTTGATATTGGACAGAAACAATAGCACCAAAATAGAACGTCATAACTTATTCATAAGCTAGAGTAGCAACAAATATACCGTTATGTTTGTTAACCATAGTTGTGTGCGCCACACAAAATTATCAATAATAAATACCAACAGGTATATATGTTGCAATCTCTCTGTTAATATCGTATTTTTAAGTTACTTTGGAGTTATTTCAAATTAAAATGTAGTATGAAAATACAACAGCTCGACTTATTCTGTTTAGTTCCTTACAATATAATTCATTTGTATCCTCAGATAACATTTAAAAATCAATGATGACAAGTTTCACATATCTACCTGTTGAAAAGGTCAAAAACAGGACACAAAGTGCGAGTCCAAAAACTTCATCCTCGCTCCTCTTCTTCATTTCCCAGCTCATCGTTTTGACACTTTTAGCGATCACATCCTATTTAGTAGTGATTTTAATGCTGAAAATGTTCAAGACTGACCAAAGGCGAATTCACTTCCAAATACGGAGGATTGCAGCGACAATTTGTTGATGTCACCTGTAGCAGCACCTCCTCTGCAGGCAGAAGGAAGTAGAAGAGAGCAACCAAATTCTGACAAATGTCCCAACGTCCCAACTATGGAACACCCGGAATATTGGATTAAAACTAACGTATTTCAGATCTTTCAACCATTAACTGACAAGCAGAAGAATCATGAGCCAAATTTAGCGATTTTAAGAGATGTTGAAATTGTCACTGGTTGTGATAAGTTGACCAAAAGACCAACCTTTCTTTCGTATTCCAGTTATTTAATTTTCCAACGGCACATAAACAAAAATCTTTACATCTTCGAACGATAAATTTATCAACTTAAAAGTTAAATTAAATTCTTGTTAGAAATCGTTACAGCACACTACAATACTTGAAAGAAGTAAATTAGCCATGAAAATCGACAGTTACTTCTAGGCCGCAGGTATACGTTGACAGGAGACGCTTCATCGATTTTTCTGATATTTTACTGGTGACAAACAGACGTAATGACGGTGGATGGTTTGACGGCTTGAAGCAAGAATTGGAACAATGAAGCAACAGTTACTGTGGAAAAACACCACTTAATGCGAGTTATTATTTTGGGGAGAAAAACCCTCAAATTGTTGTTATGTACCATTTGTTACTCTGTTAAAATATTACCATTTGGACCTTTCCCATACAATCGCAAACTTGAATTAAAAGCAAATTCTATCTACCACTGCCTTTTACTATTTTCATTTTTATTTTAGTAGAATTTACACGCCTGAGAAAGTAAACGACGAAAGAAGCCGAGAGCAAAATCCGTTTATTAAATATATATCGACAAGTGTCACACATTTTTTTACATTTCCTTTCTTAGAAGATATACAATGGCAATCACTTGTGAATAGTCTGAATGATAATTCACACCACCTTGGAAAAACGAGATAGAAGTAAAATTATTGTTGAAATGTACTGTTCCACAAGCAGTTCCAAGATTTGGTCATGGTGCGCCCGAGAAATGTCAGTCAAAGAGACTGCCTAAAGGTTCCGAAAAATAGACGAAATACACAGATACACATCCGTAAATAGACATAGAAAAAAATTCTCAATGTCAACATTGGTGTTAAGGAAAATAAGGTTAATTTTTTGTGCGTTTGAAAATTTTGGACGTAAATAAGTTATTTGGCGCTCAAATGTCCCAAATATGTGGTCACAAATAATCAAAATTAATAATGCAATTACTAATAATTACAGTTTTTGTGTTGCCATTATTTGTATTATTCTTATAATGTGTCACTACATTAGACAAAAAAACTGAGTTGACTGTAAAAAATAGGAAAACACATTTCATAAATATGTACAAAAAATTTCAATGGAGTAAATGCAAGCTCAAATTCTCCTATCACAGTTAAATATGTGTACACAGTAACTTTATCTAACCATTCAAACGTCTTGTACTGACGACTGTACACTCAAGAGTATATACTCTTACAAAAAAAAAAAGAATGTTTCCGCAACTTATGAAACAATTATCTTTCTCTTCTTCCTGTTTGTAGTTTTCTTCGCAAATGAATTCAACGACACGATTTCTGCGATGGACAGCTTTGTGTAATCAATCTCTCCCGTAGTTTCAATTGGTGCCGTTTGCAGCTAAAAAAACATAATACAGACACCCACGATGAGGCTTTTGGTGTATTTTGAAAAAAGGAAAAGGCAATAAAGAACGTGCAAACCGCAACCAAATGTAATACAACTATGCAATGTAAGCGGTGATTTCTCCAATGCAACAGGGTAACAATGAAATTGTGGGATACTTAAATTAATTGAGTTCTCCATAAATTCGATCTAGCACATTGAAGCAATTAGTTATTTTTTTTAAACTACTCCTCATAGACATATAACTGAGCTAAAGCGGGTTTTTGAATTTAAGGAAAAGCCGAATGTTTTGGTTACTTCATTCATTCTGGTTACTTCATTCTAAATGACCAACTGCCCACAATTTCCATCATTTCGTTTGATGCAATTTCTGATCACACAAGTGATTGTCACCATGACAAGAGACCTCGACATCGTTACTATTATCTTCAGTTAGTGCCTTGAATAAAATATGTAGGTATACCACTCCTAGGAAACAATTATCTTTCTGGTTTTCTTTCTTTTTCTCTTTTCGCCTTCAGATGTTGCCATAATTCCTCGAATGTACATAATGTCTCCGATGGATAGTTTTGTGTAGTCAATATCAGTTGTTTCTGGGGACGGAAGGACCTGAAAATCATCTTCGGTTAGTCAACACACTGTCAAACCCAAACGTGCACTTTTGTGACATTTAAATAATGTGTTTTGGAAAAATAAAATTTTTTTCGACAAAGTTTTGACGTATTTTGTTCTCTATGTATAAGATATTTAGTTACAAAGGCATTGTTTTTGTCTCTGAAATGTGCAATTTTAGTCAGAGCCTACATACAGTATGAATCGCCTTTTACTTCATCCAGACTAATTTGCATACGTCCGATTGAAATGAAATTCATACACGCAAGTACATACAACAGTCCAAGTAATACAGGCAACATTGAACTTTAGGAATATTTAAAAAAGGGGATTCGCTTATCAAAAATTGTCGAAGTATTATGATTAAATGGCGTCAGCTTTATTTAATCACTAATGTCCCAAAATTAAAAACTAAAGCAGAAGCAATTCTCCAAGGGTTTACTCACACAAAGGACAGAATCACAAAATCAGGCTAATACATGACAAAATCACCCAAGCAGAAAAATTACAAAAGTGTGGGGTAAAACTCAATATCACTGCTACATATATATAGTTTGAGCTGTAATCGGTACTGCACACAATTGTTCCCTGTGTACACAGCATCACTATTTTCAAAATATAGGTAACCAGGTAGACCACTGAACTGTAAATTGTTGGGGATATTGACAACATCGACTGAAATACATACCGTCTCCTATTAAGAAATTTATGTTTAGATTAGTAAAAGGAGGTGAAATGCCGGTTAAATGAAATGATGCTTATGTCATATCTCGCATTGTAGTTACACTGTATGCTGTGTAGAGTCGATGAATGAAAAATCATTCAGTAATTATGATCGATGGATGCAAAATAGAACGAGGAAATAACATAACTGATTCCTCTGATTGCAAAAGCAGTTTATTTACAGGCTAATCGCACAAATCTAGTGCACAACCACACGGTCAATATTTTGAGGAAGTTTTGCTCTTATTAAATCCTAAACTTAGTACTCAATGCGCAGTTGTTCAGTGGTAAAATGTAATATTTTTATAGAGGTGTCAACCATATTTTGCAAAAAAAATTCCATGATTAAATTTGACTGCCCTTATTCATGGTAATGTTTTCTTTTTGCGTACAGATAGATTGACCGCAGAAACAAGATTCTGTGATAAAACAACAGTGAAAGCGGCTAGAATCCCAAAGTTGCGTAGCACGTAGTAATCATGTAAATACTGTGGTATGTAATTAGTAGAAACCTTTTAGTGTAACAAGTATGGTACTTCAGTAAAGGGGTATAATCATTTATCACGTAGTCAACAGTCATACAGTAAAAGTTGAAGCTGTTCCAACTCAGACTTTGAGTAGCA
>JBCAUG010527079.1:0-14956 GCA_038406175.1 Haplosyllis leylae | reverse complement strand
CCAAACAGCTGTGTTATAGTTATTTTAGTACTTTTCAACGCATTGTTATTTTCATTGGAAATTTCTGCTGTTTTTTTTGAGCAGAAATAATTAGACATCTGAAAAGTGATATCATATCGCTATCAGTGAATCACCAAGCAAGCACCTGCTCTCTCCTGATGAAACAGTACAAAAGAAAGTAAACTTAGTAGATTTTACCTGAGAACACCTGAGATGGCAGTAATTGTTTTCTCCGGTCACGATGCCAGTTCAAACCGCGGCAATCGTGATACATGGTAACTTAACAAGAATGTTTTGGTAGATTTGCAAAATAATTGTGTATAAGTTTTAAAAGGCGTAACAGAGAAAAAAATAATTTACCTCTTTTTCTGTAAGTGTACACAGTATCATTAGATTCCTGTATATTGGCACAAATGGACGACTTAAAGTGACAAGCATGACCTCTGTCTGCTTTGTATGTAAAGGACTTGCAGTTCGGATCAGGGTTGCACCATTTTGCACAAGTCTCCACTGACGCGTGGCCGGAGCTATGTACGTATTCCAAGCAGTCACCAACTTCCATTTCATAACCTTCTACATCAAGACCTGGAGATGGCTCGGTTATAACTGGTTCGGTGGGTTCTGTTGGACCTGGTTGGGTTGGTAGAGTTATAACTGGTGGTTCGGGTCCACCAAACCAGTCACTTTCCACACACCTTCCTTGCGATAAACTGATGTCGTCCACGAAAGCACCACTCTTGTCTGGTCGGTCACTCGTTTTTGTCATTATTTGTATCTAAAGAATAACACTTCTGTTTCACGAGTGACACTTTAACATGTGTAATAAAGTCACCACATGACAACCTTCAAGTGGCATTTACTACATCTTATTCTGGATTGTCATTTAGAACTCATGACAGCAACTTTCAGCAACTTTGCATTTGGTTTTCCTAATCATTTTCAAGTGAAATTAGTACGTTTCTTTATCGAGACTTCGGCAAATTTTAGTTGTTTTGTTGCGAAGGTCAATGAAATAGTATTTTTATATGTGCTGGGATAAATGAGACATTTCAAAGACAAGGTCACTTCATGCAAATAACTGAAATTAAGGTTTCCTTGAGTTTCTCGTAAACAAAAATAAAAACTAAGGATTGGTAAAACTACTTACTCTGTAAGGTACAGTCACTTCCTTGATATCTAACCATCCTCTCTGCCAGTGCATAGCTGCTTCAAAATGACATTTGTGATAAATCAAGTAACCTTCTGTCGAATGTATCACATCTACACACAACTTTGCTGGATTGGGCCATCCTAGGTAATAGTAATATCTCAGGCACATGGGGGATTGGTAACGAATTTCTGTTGATAGCATAAACACTGCCGCTCCCATTGGAACAAATACAGACCATGGCTTGTCAGGGTCCATGGGTCTCAGGTAGCCTCCACAACTCGTCCCATTGCATCCTTCATTTCACTTCCAGGTCCCCAAGCCAACTCAGAATCAACGTTAGAAAATATGCACATGTTTCCGTCATCAAAATTGCAGTAAAATATTCCTACAATTTCAGGGTTCAAAGAATCAGCTTTTCCAAGGTTAGTGTTTCAACAGTTTTCTCATTACTCATTGAAGATTAATTAATGGCCTGAGTTACAATGGAGCAGTCCATTGGTTAATTTGCGCAGATTACAAAGTCTGAATTATCTGATAGTTCTAACGTCGAAGAACGTTCACGAGGTACGGATCCAAAAGATGCAAATCATTGGGGCTACCAACATATAATTTTGCCAAAATTTCAAAAAGAATTGAGACAATTTTGTTCTTGGGGAGTGCCCCCTCCCCTACTCAAACTGTCTGGAATCGTTATCACTTAAACAAGAAAAAAGAGAAGTTAAATATTCATGTTTTCGTTACCGTAACAAGAAATGGGTCTCGCACATAAATCTTCCTGCCAGGCGATAAGACCTTGGTCAGAGCAATCTCCTTGTCCCTTTGGTTCCGGATTATTACACTGTTTATACCTAATCCTCATTCCACAGGGGTTTGGACACTGGCTCCAGGGTTTCCAGTCGCCCCAGTCACCATTTTCTAAACAAAAATTAAAGAAATCCTTGTGAACAAAAGAATGACTACTGTCCTGTTGCACTCTCTCAAGTCCGTCAGATTTATGCTAGCATATTGAAATTTGAAACGAGAAATAAGCTCAATATTTTAACTTCAAGTTAAAAATATTTAAATAAATAAATTTAAATAAATATCGTTGCTAGGAGATCATTGCTAATCTTTGTCATGATGAAATTTAATATTGGAAAGTAATATGATCATTGTATCCGCCAATTGTCGTCAAACTTTGAACAATTCAAGGTGTAAATTGCTGTTAAAAAGAACTTGACTAAATTACGCACTGTGTTCGCAGCTACGTCCCCAGGAATCGGTCGGACAGGAACAATAGTAAGTTCCCATCTGTGAAACCCTACATACCCCGTCATTTTTACACATACCGTCCGAACATCCTACAAATTATGATTCATATTAATAACATTAACGGGCCTATTGCGGCTAATTTGATGGCACAAAGTACAATGTACGTCATGATTCGTCATTCTTCTCTGGGATCTATCAATTCACCGGGTTTGTGAACTGCTGTGACTTTCAAGGAAAATCCAGAGGTCTCGGCTTTATCATTTGATTTGAATATCATCAGGAGATCAGGAAACTGTGACTGTCGATCAGCTGGTTTTCCTCTGCAGTGTCTGTGAACAGGTGTACATGAAGAATGACAATTTTGTAGAGCTGATATTTTACAAGTATAATTATATTTATGTCCATTGTCGTGAAAGTAATGTAGCTAGTTGAAATGATCTCAGTCTAACTGAATTCATATTTCACTAAACAATGTACAATAAATTAATAAATATGTGCACAATTTACTCATTCATGTAGCGGTCTCAAATGAGGGGACAGAACAACAAACCTTTATCAGGTATTTGGCCAACTGAAGTTGTTACGGGGTGTAGGGTCCTGGAATTACGTGTCAATTCCGAAAAAAACGTTAAGTAGTGTATTATTACTTGAACAATCAGCATTTTGATTACTTACAGAGGACCTTTGGTTCCAAGACCAAAATATTTGATTTCCAATCCATCGGCACAGTTAGGTGTGAAGGAAATATCAAAATGTTGGTAATGAACGTCAATGATACTGTTTCTGGGACCCTGGATCAAAGTTGAAAAATATTTAATTGTGATTATTACCACGTACGTAGTAGGATACATAGGGTGGAGGAGGGGTGCCCCTCCTCCAGACCGGGTAGGTAGGTGAAGCTCGTAACATTAATAGGAGGCTGTCTTGTACATATTTATTTATTATTATTTTTGAAGAAAATCGTGATGGAGATCAATGCACTGCATGGAAAATAAGACTTCCATTTCTGTTTCTTAATATCAAAGTACATTTATAAGCGTTTACCTTAATCAAGTACGAACAGTTACTGTTGGGAGGATAATTGGAAGGATAATTTGGAGAATTTATCATACTTGATTCTCCCATTTCCAGCTTTATGATTTGTCCACAGCCTATTCACAAAACAAGTTACAAACTCATAAATATTTGACACGACTATCTTAATCTCTTAATAATTTGCTGTTAAAAATCATTTCAAAGTTTAAACGTAAATTTATCTTTTTCAAGTGAACGTGTGTGTTGCCTCAGATTGAAGCATGACTTCTATCTTGTTGGAAAAATTCACAAAATGTTGAAGAAGAAGTACTAACTGGTTACAAGTTGCGAGCATGTAGATCCTGTAAGATGCTCGGGACAATAACAACTGCAGCTTTCATCGACGAAGCCTTCGTTTTCACATTCGGTATTGCAGTTTTCTGAAATTTAAACCTCCAACTTCTGAAGGTGTCACGACTTTGACAGAAAACAAGTACGTGATGTAAAGGTGTATATCATCGTGTTCTACCCAGATATGTACACAAGGACAATCGTGAGTTATTATTTGTTATCGTGTTTAACAAATTTCTCCTGGGCCGCAAACATCTCCGGTTGGTCCCCACCTGTCAATGTTTCCTGTAGTGAAACGCTCTACAGAATAACTCATGGAGTTTTCACGAAAAGAACGTGCCTGAGGTTAACGTCTTTGCGTTACAAACCCGCGCATCTCTGCATGTAATTGATCCATTTTCTGTCGTAAAATGTTGGCATGGCTGATCCCAGCTCGTAACTCCTCATATCAGGTTCTACAGCGCGTATGGTGTCTTCACCATTTGTGGTAAAACCCTAAAAAAATTTACTTTTAAAATGGACATTGATAATATTAGAATCATCCACAAACATAGACTGTCTATTTTATGATGAAATCTATTGTCAAGTTCCACCAGAAAATTTCTTTCAATCGGGGGCGACTCAGGAGCTTCAGATGTCTCATCAGAACAATTTTCTACGTGTCTTATTCCTTTGTCATTATCTTGTCCCAACGAAACTAGTGTACGATTAACATGAACACTTTTAAATTGCCCTTGAAATCTTGATTTGTTTCAAATAATTAGCTCTCGAATGAAAATTCGAGAGATTAAGTGGCCCTCTTGATGAAATAGTGCTCTTTTCTGAACACAAATTTAGCGTCATAATGTCTTTCTAATCCGGCGTCATGACGTCATTCGAGAGCTTGGAAACCGTTGCTATGCAGGGTTACTTTATTGACTTAGCTTTCAATTTTCATATTTTCGATGGTACATCCATGACTCACAGTTTTACCGTACTGCATAACTGATGTGATATCATAAGGAAATCTAATCATGGTATCATCGTGATGTTGTATCTCGAAGTTGCTTTTCATTTCACTATTGACATTGTTCCACATGATTCGCACCAATCCGTTCCTATCGGGTCGACACTGCTCATGGTGCCATCCTATCGCATGGCCAATTTCGTGAATAATGGTTCCTTTCTGTAAATTTTGAAAAGGTGAACTCAATGTAAGAATGTCTCAAATTATTTGTACTTTATTAAACAAAACATACGTTTGTAACTAATTGAGAGTTACTGGAAGATCGAACGTCAAAACTCCTGATGGATTACTCCGAACTTTTAAGGGTCTACCCAGACCGAGCGAAAGTGAACGCAAAAGGAAAAACTTTCTTTGATGTTTTTCTGTTCATTCTTGATCTTTTCCGATTGTTCTTTGATCTTTTTCACTTTCGCTCGGTCTGGGTAGCCCTTAATACTGTAATTCGTAACTGACGAAGGCAATTCTATTTTCCAAACGTTTGGCCCGTGAGTTATTTTTACATCAAATCACCCCATGGGACTGCAAACCATTTAAGAAAAGAACATGATAGATATGAAATTGTTACATCCGATAAATACATCTTTTTATTCTTATTTTCCTCAATAGCCTTCAAAATTTAATTACGCTATTATTGTTTGAAGACAAATTAAAGAATGTTCCTACTGAAATCATCTCAAAATTTATTTAGTCTGTATCAATAATAAGTTATATATCAATCAAATAATGGCATGAATTAGTCAATACTTGTGCAATTTACGAGTTTATTTCCTGTCTAATAAGGCGAATTAGATTGAGAGCTAATTTAGGAAAATAGATTGACTCGATGTACTTACTGACATACATAAAGGCGCCAAATTGATGCCGGTTGGTTCATCGGTCCAGTAACGTTTGCCAATTCCAGAGAAACAGCTAAAATTATGTGACCAGAGTAAATTGGGAGAAAACTGAGAAAAATGTAATGCACGTTGCAATATTTATGTGTACTCTCTTTGTATCTCAATGAGGAGAACAGCTCAGCTCAATAGAAAATAACGCTGAATATTTTTGGCGCATGTTCAACAACGTATGTAACAACGCAGTTAAAAATTGATCAGCAAAAATCTTTTTTCAGCTTTATTTTCCATTTTACTAATGAAATTGAAACATTTACATTCCCACCCGTTTCTCTTTTGAACCACAAACCGTTCATGGACCGAATCTTCCAATCAACGGGATAGAAGCTCATACAAGCCGCATCCCTGAACCACTGGAAGACCCCATGAATCTGTGCTACTTCCACCTCTGTAGAACTCCCTACTATGGTGTCTGACAAAGAAATATTTGGAAATAATTTGTTAATAGTAAAAATAATGTATTTAACAATTTAAGTTTTGCAATTTGTAAATTGGGAAGCCATTATCACATTCACAGAAAATCCAAGGCCTCTCTATCCCATGATTTACCCACGGTCAATATTATATGGAATTGCTTGATTGGGAATCCACCATTTGCAGTATCCGAGTTCACTGGTGTGAGGTCTGGGCTTTAAACATCGCTCAGGTTCCGGGGAGTCTGTTGGATCCTGCCATTTACCATCTGTAAATATTTGTTTGTTGATAATGTCTCCTTTTTAAAATTTAGCACATTTCCGTTGACGTCACATAGATCTATGCTTAAACTTAGATAGCAATGTAATTTAATGAGTGAAAGAGGGGTTAATTAACTTGAAATATGGTCATGTAGCCATTTTTATGAAAAAACGCATTGAGTATGTGCACTATTGAATGATATGCTCTCAAAAACTAAAATTCCCATTGATTTACTTTGAGACATTAAATAGGAATTGTTTGGCAGCCTTAAGGCCTGTTTACACTTGCCGATCCCGTGCCCGTCACCGTCACCATCAAAGTTTAACACTGTGTCTATGGTGACGGGCAGAATGGGTTCCAGACCCATTCTGCCCGTCAGACAGCCCGTCACCACAGATACAATGTTAAATTTCGACGGTGACTGTGACGGTGACGGGCTCGGCAAGTGTAAACAGGCCTTTATAAAGAGTCTGAATACATTGGGTTTCCTGCAAGGTTTTGTTACCTTTGCGTACTGAAATCATGATTCGGAAACTTGATTTGTAACACGGCACGTTCATTTCTAACAGTACTGACGTTTTAAACTTTCGAAACTAAAGGTCTACTCAAACCCAATGCCTCCTCAAAGGTTTCATACTGAACTTTGTTGTAACTTAATTCAGCTCTTTTGTTCGCGTACATATTGTTCCTGACAGCGGATACGAGACGGCAGCTCGACGTTTTGAACGAACACGGCTGTCTTCGTGCCTGTTAACTGCTGCTGCATCAACACCGACCTGTTTTCAACACAAACGTATTTCTTTAACTGGATTTAGAGTTTTTCGGTGTTTGCAGCAATGCAAGTATTCCAATGGGGTATCTTCCTTAACTAGTGTTCAAATGAAATAATATTCACTTTCCAGGCATACTATTATCAATCCAACACAAGCCCTTAAATCTAAAAACACTAACTTGATGCGAAACATGTTCATGACTGCAAAATATCTGATTGTAATTTCGTTATATGCATAGGGGGCAAAAAGCAATTAGTCCCAAACAATTAATGATCTAATGAGTATTCATAGCAGAGCATTTCCTGTTGATTTGCACAACGGTACGATTATTACAGTTTTATATGATTGATACGGGCAGGGAACCTTTGACTTTTCACTCGCACTTCTTATGGGTTCAAACTCAATGTGATCTAATGGCTGGAATAGTCAAGTTTTTTTCATGTTCACGTCAATATTGGCACCGAAGTCTTTCCTCAGTAAAATCCAAAAATCTTGTTGTACAAAAGTTACCTCCAGTGTGATTTGAGTGTTTAACTGTCATTTACAAAGTCTTCTTGATCAAATGCCACTGGAGGGTACTATTTTCGTTGCTGGAAAGTCTTGATGTCAACGAAAGAGGTTAACCGTATCATTTCTCTTGAGACAATCAGCAAAAGGTCGACATCAAAATCTTTTCATGAACCCAGTATGAAATCAGGAAGGATAGACACGATTGGTACATTTTGTCGAGCACCGACCAGAGAATTATATTACATACCTTGAATCGTATCATCAACTTTGTTTATTACGGAAAAATTCGATTGTCATAGTTTTAGAGTTACTATTTAGATGATTTGATACGCTTATACTAATGTACAATTAATCGGATTCAACTATTCAACTCTGAAATAATTGACTTTTGTGATTCTAGCATTCGAGGTTTTCCTCAATACCACTCTGCTAATCTGTCGTGCCTTGCTAGTTTCAGACTGTTAGACCTTATAAAGACATGCTCTATTGATGATATGAGTCAAACGTGAAGTGGCGCATGAAACAAAATTCAGTTCAAAGATCTCCTATTCAATACCTGTCTGGTTAGCAGAGTAGGACAAGCATCAAACTTCTGAACCAGTGATGGTCAGTGTTATGAATTCAGTTCCCACTGGAGGCAACTTCTTGCCAAAACTTTTTTAAAACCACTTTTATACAAAAATGCCAGAAAAGTTAAAAATGTGCTATTTCGGAAAACCTCGACTGTAAAGCGACGTTTCCAAGTGAACAATTTACATTTTTAATCAACGCCCAGAAAAGTAGATAATGAGGCTCCCGAAATGACTTGGAAAATTTAAGTGATTTTACAAAGTTGAAGGAGGGAAATATTGGACGACTATATTCAATTTCAGGAAAAATTTACTGACATCTTTTTCAATAACTTTTTGAACTATTTTATATTAGTTTTCGACCAGGTGCAAACACATTTTGAAGCAAATAACTTGTAATTACTATCCAGGTCCGTATCGGTTATGTGCACATTCGTAAAAATTCCACAACTTGAGGTTGCATGCCTCGGATACACCAGGACAGCTGTTCAATTTACGCGAATGAAAATATGGTTCTCTGGTGTGAACATTGACAGAAGAGCTCACTGCTAATTTGATTAATAATAAATCTTCAAAATTGATACATTTTCGTGACAAAGATACATCAACGTGAAGGTCAATAATTCTCACAATATGGTCATGTTTTTTGTCAAGGGAACAAACACATGTTTCTCAAGTTCAAGTGATATAAATCATTGTGTTACATTCATTTGTAACCTTAAAGTTTAACACAAGTTTGTTACAATGTTGATCCTCTTTGTGCTATCCGTAATTTTACCATTTCATTTGGCTGTTGACCTTAACTTTGATCCAGGATTGACAATAAGGAAGGCAGCTTACTGGAATCCGTACACGCCTCCTCATAATGCTTACTACTATGAGGACTGTATGGATTCAACAGGTAAATGGAAAGGTTTTTAAAATGCACTAGAATGATTCCACATGCTAATGACATGAACTACTCTGGCAACTTTCTACCGTTACCCAGCAATTGTCATTTTGTAATTTAATTTCTTGGTATCATGATGACCCATAAATGACATTATATCCCTTTAGTGAAGGAAGAATTGCAACAATCGAGGTTTTTATAAATGAAAAGGTGTGTGAAATTGTAGTAATCATTTTATTAATCATCATTACCGGGCTTTTCACAACCTAGCGGAAAATAGCAATATTATAACATGAACCCCCTCCCAAAAAAAATCAGCAACAAAATATTATCTCCAGTGAGGATTGACCCTGGTACCGCTGCCATTCTGGTCTGATGCAAGATCCGTATGTATTCATGCTCTCTTGACTCTTAATTAAATCACTTTAAGATGACAGTTTTAAGATTCTCTAACTAGCACATGCCAGGTTACCTCGGTCAGAAAGGAGTCAAACAAGGGAGGCACAGGTCCCAGGTGCAGTCCTCACTAAAGGTATCATTTTGTTGCTGATCCTTTTTGGTTTTTGGACAGGAAAGTTTCCGATGGCAACATTACCAATATTGCATGCTTGTGAAATTATGTAAGGAAATTATTCGCACCAATCTTTACACGAAGGCTAAAATAGGTCAATATCCTTTGAAATATTAACTATATATTACTAGTCACTGAACTCCTGACTAAGAAATTTAATGTCTTGACCACATGAAATAAATAGAAATCTCATCTTTCCAGGTGGAATTTGTTTTGGAAACTAACCTCCCGGTGCAGGTTTCTACTCGATATCGTACGATGCTGAGGCCTCTTACAACGCGCCTTGCACGCCCAACACGGGAATGGCAATTCCTTACCTCGATGAATTCGCTCTCATTGCAGGACAGCCTTGTCCCTTTTATTTCTACTGGGGCTGGGAAGGAAATGGACCCTTTGCCAGGCTACTCCTTGCTATGAAGGATTACACAGTTGACAGTAGGTCCTACTTTGGTCTGCAGGTATCCTTACGCTTTTTAAACTTCTGTTATGATATCGAATTCTCAAATGAATCTTTTAAGGGTTGGACTAGAACTTCGTTTGTCTACAGGAAGTATTTCCCAACCCAACAACGTATGGAGGGGTCCCTTCCTGGTTCATTGGACCCCAAGCATGGGAGATTCGATACGTTGAGTTTGAGTACAGAGGCAAAGTCTGCTATCCGTCTCACATACCTGACGTGTACGCTTCTGGCCACATACCTTTCTATATAACGACACACAACCAAAATACAAACGAGGGCGTCGCCATAAGACTCAACGTTCTCCACTTCTTATCGGTAAGTATCCGTTAATGTAACTTGGTTAATTAAAATGTAAATACAAGCATTTACCACTCTTCCAGTCCGATGATTTAAGTTGTTCTCAACTAAGGTGATATTTTTCAGCCAACAGCCCTTGCAGATCCGCCTTTCTGGTATTACGAAAAGACTTGGAACGAGGCTGACGTTGTTCCGAGTGCCATCGACGTTTGGAACCTCAATGGGTATCTGTGGGGCCTTTCGTCAGATGACATGCAGGTGTTTGTTGATCCTACACCAGATTGCAGGTACAGTTCATCTCAAAATTGTGACATTGATACAGCTGTATTAGACTCGTAATCAGGCAATGTCCTGGCTTGAATCATATATTAGAAATCATCTGCGAAGTAACTAAAGTGTTCTTTATTTTTCTATTAATTCAGTACTCCATTGGAGAACGTGCTGTGGTACAAATGGACAATTGACGTTCATTACTTATACAACGGACTGACGGCAGACGGACATGTTCCGACGAGTTACTGGGACGCGGCGGTGTGGACCGGCAGTATCATCGGTGGAGTAGAGACGTGGGGTAAGGCCTCTGTCTCCGTCGACGTGAGGAACTATAGGATGTTCGCGTGAAAGCCTTAGTCGGACACGACACTATGATTGTATTTCAATTAGTAAATACATAAATCAATACAAACTCAAATCCTGTATTTGCATTTAAAATACAATTTGCAGAGAAACAGACCGTGTAAAATATTAAGATTGTGTTACATTTTCGTCCTTTACCAAATTCTACCGTCGGCGTAAGCTGGATGAGCGAGTCTGTATGCGTGACGCGCCTGAGATTCCACGTAACTTTGTCGAAGCAGAGCTCTGTGCGTTACCTCTTCCGCCTTGCGCTGTTCCATTCTTTGCAGTAGATCTTGTCTAAAACAAGATAGATGTGTTAAGTTCTTAGTTCATTCGGCTCAAAAATGTATTAGTGCAAGGAGAAAGCCATGGTAATCCTTATTTTGTTTACCTTGCTGCAACAGAGTGTTTAGAATTAGCTTCATCATTGACGTGCACACGAACTTCACTAATAACGAAGGGTTTACTGAAAACTTGAGCCTAATAATGAAAACACAAATTCAAATATTTTATTGGTTTTTCACGAGGAAACAGGAAAACAGATCACACCATATCACTACCAGAAAGCACAATGGTGCCCATTGCTGAAGATCTGTGCGTGTGAAATTCTACCCGTCTAGTTATTCTCTTAGTTTGGTGTCTATCCTCATCTGCACATAACAATACCGAAATATAAGACGTATATTTACCTGAGCATCATCCATGAACTGTAAAGCGACGTCAACGTTTGTTGTGTCTTTCATTAAAACCCAGGCAAATCCAGTACTCTTTCTGAAGACTGGATCCTGAAAAATCACAAACTATTCTGTTTTCATACATCGATGACATACCTTTACATATTCTTTACGCAATCTAAAATGCCAAATTCGCTATACCAAAGTTGATTACAACACAAAAATTAACTAACCTTCAACAAGAACACCTCTTGAACTGAGCAATCAGCCTCCATTTCCAACACAGCCTCCATCTTTTGTACCGTAATAGCAGCGGGAAGGTGGGATATGTAAATGCAAGCTTCTCTATTCTCATGCAACTAATACCCCAAAAGTTGGAAAGAAAGAAACCACAAAGTACAAAGGACAACACCCAATGCAAGGTTCATTTTTTCCCTTGAAGTCAAACACATTTTAAAACCTTTTTCCAATTATAGTAAAGTTCAAATTTTATCAGAAATCAAACCTGATTCTATGTAATACTGAAGTTCACCTGAAGCCAAGAAGGGGATTCTTTATTAGCACCGACAATCATTCTCCAGTCTTCTTCCGACAAGATACATCTGTCACACCCGTCAGCTGAGTAAAAACGTAAATGGTTAATGGTGAAAAGTACAAGGCAGAAAAGTAATCCTTGGTCAGCAACTCACTTTTTATTACTTTGACCTCTGAAAACGGCGGCCATCTCAAGAGCATGTTGGAATGTAAGGTATGAAAGTTTCTTGTCTTTTGCGTCAGTGGAAAATGCTGCACATTCAAGTTTCCGTCCAATCTCCCCTTGAATAAAAAAGTGAGAAGATTGCTGATGAATTGGGATTTTTGAATCAATCTTGTGATACAAAATGTTTGTGCGGTTCTCTAATAACCTTCTGTTTTTGGTGATGGTTACATTAATAATCAATCATTATCTGATGAATCCATTGCGCCCAGGCGACGAAGTACAGAAACGAAAGGATCCACCAGATGTTTCAAGTCCGAAACAGGGGTACCGTACCATTGGTCCCAAAAAAGGATTAGTGTCCTCCATTTTTTTAAAAAAAGTTATACATTTGAAGACCTATCCAAGAACCGTAACAGATATGTACAAATGTTAAAAGAAAGTAAATGTGTAAAATTTAACACCAAGCACACAACAGATATGCCTTTGGCAGATCCAATTACAGTGATTTGATTGCCGTTCGATTTTTCGACTTATTCCCACCCAAGTGTTGCGTGGCATTACCTGCGTTTCCTCCTAACCCTGTCAGTTTGACGGACGTGGAGGGTGGCAGATCTGGAAGGCTCAGTGATTGCGTAAGACTACCGGCGTTCCCAACGTCTGTGTCACATCCTAAACAATATAAAATGTTCACGATTAAAAGAAACAATCATTAAGGTGAAATTTAGATTATTATAAACATGAAATCAAACAAAAAACTGTTTTACCTAACGCCTTGACAAGAGATTTCATAACAAGATCGACATCTTCCTCTTCATACTGGCATTGTTGATTAGACACTTGTAGGGAAACGAGACTTGTTTGATGTACATGGGAGACCAGCCTTGATAAACCTTCGGGACCTTCTCAATTAAAAGTATGAGCTATTTTTCAACACTGCCATCAAATTTCCAATTAAATTAATCAGATGTTAACATATGTGAAATTATGAAATCTTACCGATAATATTATAGCTAAGATTTACACTGTGAACTTTTGTTTTGTGGGTGCTACTTGTAAACAGTTCCGATAATTTCTTTGCCCCATCATCTGCAATCTAAATTCTATTTGAAATGAAAACTCACATTGTAAACTACATCAAATCATAATGTTACTGAGGGCTATTATTTACCTTATTGTTCATAAGGTCTAATAACTGTAAGGAATGTTGCGAGTGTGACAGTAGGGCATCCACTAAGCGCTTAACGGCCTCATCGGTCAGCCTATTTGCAGACAGCTTGAGCATACTCAGAGGAATATTTTGTTCGATAGCTACTACAAGAGGCTGAATATCATTGTCTGCAAGTGAACATCCGCTTAAACTTAAAGCAGCTAAACTGCAGCCGTTCCCTGAAAAACAAGTATTATTTAAACTTATTTTATAAAGAATGGCAAACTGATAGGCTTATCGTTATTGTCACTGAGCATAATTCCAGCCGCCCAAAACGGTAAATAATGCTATTTTATTCTAAGCTTACAAAATATGTTTCATATTGCAATAAAAAACAACTTCGGTCATTTCGTGATATTAAAACTGGAGAAACTTATCCATTAATTATCACAACCAATATGTTATATGTCAAAGCGCCTCCCTGACAACACTATATTAATATGCATGAGCAGCTCTTTGAAAATAAGCAATGACCCGTAAGATCTGGCATCTTAGTAAGAGACCAGCCAGTGAAAGTATAATCTGTGAAAATAAACACGCCACTGGCTTAAGACCAGAACTATCTTTGTTATCACTGCGCGACATTGTGGAAGTTGTTTTGAATCATTAAGATGTTTGAAATCAAGTAACAGAATTGTGTACTTATCACACATAAAGTGATAATTTTGTTCATGATTCGTGTCCGTGATATGGTGTAAAAGTATGCTGTTCGTTACAAGGTTTCAAATTACTAAAAATCATGACTTCATAGTTCACATCTTTACACTCTGGAATATTTCTGGTAAAACATATTGCTGTATTAACGTGCTTACCTAGCAAATCACGCAATGAGCTGCATCCTGATAACTTGATACCATCAAGTACAAATGTTTCCAAATTAGCATTTCCCTTAGTTTCCTTGATGATGGTAGACATTTTAGACAATTCTGTAGAACTGATTTTGGATTTTCTGAGGTTGAGATATCTTAGCTGGACAGCTTCTTTCTTGCTGCTCAACAAATCAGCCAAGCCATCAGATGAATTTAGAGCCCACGATAATCTTTGCAGCGTTGAATTGCACCCGACTGAATGAGATCAGAAATCCTTCATGATAACCTGGTGTCACATTCTGATTTGCACAATACTGAGTACACAAAATGGGTAGCCCCCAATTTTGAAGTTGACACGAATCTGTTATCTATTCCAAAGAACGGGCTATAATACACAGACATGAAGACATTGTGTATATACACCGTAATTAATTTGTGCAGTAACGTAGGAACGGATTAAAAATATACATTTATAATTACCGACCGCGTACGTAGTACGAGAGGAGGTACTGTTTTCACAGGTGTCTGTCTGTCCACAA
>JBCAUG010526968.1:0-14961 GCA_038406175.1 Haplosyllis leylae | reverse complement strand
ACGAGATGTGCGATTTTACCGATTTCGTACATTTCGTCACGTTGTATACGATACCTGTTTTGCTTAATGAGACTTTCTTTTGTAATTGTTGCCAAGAAATATTGACACAACTGCACAGGTACACTTTCTGACTGAAGGGTCAGAGTCATTCCAGTATTTCCAGTATTTACTTTGACACATGCTATCTTCTTGTTCTGCGACACCCTTCACGGAAGGAACTTGAGTATTTGTACTCAATAATTCTCAAGTTATAAGTTCTTGAACTTAACCATGAGTTGGTATGTATAGACGCAACCGCAAAGGTTCAGGGTCTGCATGGCATTGGCTTTGAAGCGACGAGGTCCTAATTACCATCCGTGTTGGCGGATAGGTAATAATTTCACTCAGGTCCGTCTGTGTGTCTGTCAGTTTGTGTGTCTGTCTGTCTGTGTGTCAGTCTGTTCAGGCTATAATTTTTGAACTACTGAAGCTAGGAACGTCATTTTCAGTATACAGATACATCTTAACCATATCTAGTTCAAGTTTGAGTATGAAGGTCATTGGGTCAAAGTCAAGGTGAAATGTATTCTTCGTCATATTTCACCTAGCTTTCAATTCTATTCCACTCAAACATTTAAAAGGTCAAGGTCATCTAAGGATCAAGGTCAAGGTCACCCAGTATTAAGGTCAAATGTTAAGAAGTCAATTTTATGTGTTAGATTGTAAATGTTTTTGTGATCTATGTGTTACACAGATGGTATGCCTTCGACTGAAAGGCATTTTTGTTGTTAGTTTATTTTTTACTTTGATATTGTCCGCTATCATGAAAATGATAACATAACGTAATTAATGTTAAATACGTTCGCTAAATCCTTTTATTACTGGAGAAAATTTAAAATATGGGTGATTTTTAGGTTGTATTAATAAGTGTGGACTGTAGATAATTTTTGGTACCTATTGTCACGAGTTGAATCATGAGGAGTTCAATGAAACTGTACTAAAAGGGTTTGGGAACGGGATCCTGTAGTGCATAAAAGCCATTGGAAATGCCCAACTCCTCATGATCACTTGTGATGGTTATTTCTAGCCAATCAGGGGGAGTTTAGCACATGATATGATGTAATGTCTAGACAGTATGGTGTGATGTGTGAGTGAACCAATCAGAATCCAGAGTTATGACATAACATCTGGGCTGAGTATGGTATTCATGCATGCATATTCCCAACTCCTCATTCAGCTATGTATGGTTTAAACATCTCCTATCACTTGGAAACATAGTCAAAACATAGTTAGAATGGTTTTCTACCTAGGAAAGAGTTAGAAAGGTGATTTCTAACTCCCACCTAAAAGAGGAACTATTTTCTTGGGTGTATGAATGTTGTGGTACATCCACCTGTCTATAAAAACCCTAAGCACTCATTGGCCCTCAGGAAAGACAGGCTGGATACCAGACTATTCACATCAACCCATGCAATGGGACTTCTCAGGTATGGAGGGAGTTAGCTCCCCATGACCCAGTGATACAATCTGGTCATTCTGAGCACTCCCACAGGTCTGCCATGTGGCTAACTCCCCACTTATTGATTTTCAATGTAATTTAAGTAGCTTGCAATATCACAGTGTAACTTTTACAGTAAAGTTGTTATTGTTATGACTGTAAAATATAACCATTGTAATTGCAGGGTTTTTGTTTAGCCAATGTCATCTTTAGTTGAGTTGTACTGAATAGCCATGAAAATGAGATCTAACTCCCACTTGTGGGGAGTTCTTGCTATAACATCGAAGTAGAGAGCAATAAAGTGTTCAAGCATGAAGTCTGGTGTATTTCCTTTCACTCTACACTCTCCAACATGGGGAGTTGAAGGTGTCCTCCTTACTCTTACCCAACTTGTGGCCCAGTGCATGAACTACCACCATGAACAACTGCTGTCACCCCCTGTGGATGAAACCTGCATGCCCTGACTGCTAACCAAAGGGGAGTTGAATTGACTAAAAGTAATAGTTGTTGACACTATGGTAACTAAAAAGCAAGTAATTTTGGCTCCATCCAACATTTAACCATGAAAGTATTAATTTCCTATTCTCACTCCCGTTGTGGCTCCTTGTGCCTGCTTGCACTTACTTTGACTTCCCTCAAATCTCTATTACACTCCCTCCACTCCCTCAGTGTCCCTTCCACTCCCCTTTACCCCTTGTGTTTCCTTTTACCCATTTTACTCTCCCAAGCACACCTGTGGCCCCTTGTGCTCTCCTCGTGCCCCATTGAGACCTTATTAGTTGAGGCCTCCAACAGTCATACATATGACTTGCTTCAACTACCTAATTAGCATAAAATCCTGTCTTTTTTACCATTGTCTTTAACTGTTGCACTCCCAAAGAATAGATGAAAAAAGCTGACTCTCAAAAAGTTAGTGAATATTGGCATTGTGTCACATCAAGAAATAATCATAGTAGCTTTTTCCAGATTTTGAGATTGCAATTGCTAAACTTGATCAAAATTTGATCGATAAGAAGAGTCATTTCTCGCTGCGCACAGAAAGCTAACCTAACTTTTGTTAAATTTCAGAGGGACCTTTTCAATATGAGCCTATGGTTAATCAGAATAATAGCTTCCAAAGTAATTTGCCAGTCCTTGTTTTTCGGTTGCACGAGGTAATGTAGATAAAAATTATGGATGACCACAATAATAGAAATATACCGCGCCGTGAACACAAGACATGCTGGCTCCTGACTCATCACAATCAAGTGACATCATTTTGAAAGAATTCAAGTTTTTGAATGCTTAAACAACATGTTTTGCTATTTGGTTTTTAAAACCATAAAAAATAAATCTAACTAGATTCTAATTCTAATTCACTTTCTTTTATGTTTTAAAAAGATCAAGATCTATTCTAGATTATAGACTAAATGAGACAAGATTGAAATTATCCGGCAACTCCAAAGATACCCGAAAGTCATGCTGAAGTTACCCCAAGTTACATTGAGCTTATCCCAAGGTTACTCTGAGATATCTTGCAGCCCAAAACTTATCCTAAACTTACCTAAACCTTTTCCTGAACTTACCCCAAGCTTTTTTCTGCGGCTACCCCAAGCTTGTCCCAAGTGTATCCTGATCTCATCCCAAGTTAATCCTGAGGTTACTCTGAGCTTATCCTGCAACCCTGACCTTATCCCAAACTTATTCAAATCTCACCCAGGACTTACCCCAAGCTTATCCCAAGGTTACCCCAAGCTTGTCGTGAGGTTATTATTAATTTGTTCCAAGGTTATCCAAAGCTTGCAATACCAAACTTATCCCAAACTTGCCCAAGTCTTTGTTTATATGTGTGAACGAAATTTAACCTTTGATTAGTTACTTCTTTATGATCTGTTTGCGATAATTGCTAGTAATGATTACCACTCCTTTTTCCCTCATCCCAAAATGTTCCCATTCTTATTCCATATTTATGATAACCAAATGAACCGTGGTGAGTATTTTTATTCCTCGTTGTTGACACTTCTGACAATGAAAATAAATTAATAAAATTCTTACCTTGTTGATTACCACTGCACCTATAACAAGGACGTTCCCCACGGTACCAGAAATAGTTGCCAAGATGATGACAATAAGATACGGAATGGCTATGTTGGGATGAGTTTTAATGTAGTCAGGTCCTATCACAAACGGATCGACGCTTTCATTGTTGTGGGCGTTGGTGTCTTCTCTTCGATAATACACGATGTCCATCTTCCTTTCGTAGTCTACCAGACTAAATCTTGGAACGTTTTCTTAAAAACATAAAATTTCGGATATCTATTGCGAATTTCTGGTTTAATATAAACATTAGTTTGAATCACCATTTAATTGCACAAACAAAAAATACGAAAGTAAGACAAATCTGACTCCCATTCAATTCCCATCGGAGGTAACTTTTTGCTAAAAAGTTTGAAAACCCTTGATGTCAATGTAGAAAGCTGTTAGATCTGTCTCAATTTGCTAAAGACTCAATTGACTCGGATATCTCTTTCGTCGACTCATAATTGTACCAAGAAAAATTCATCAATATTTAGCCAAATAGATTATAAAAATAAAAACATTGTTTCATGGTTTCAAAGGTTTCATTTTCCTATTCTGATCTATTGCAACCGTGTCTATTGTGAAAAACATTTTTCACTAAAAATTATTTTGAAAATCCAGGTCTGACTTTTGACCATATCATTGAAATTTCCATTGTAGTCTCTTCAGAAGCCTGAAAAGCCTTGTTGCGAGTCCATCTAGAAACTTGAATCTTACCAGTAATGCCCAGCTGAATGGAGTGACGACAACATACTAAGAATTGCAGTTGACAAACGAGCCAGTTGTTATCATACAGAACGACATGTACAACCTCTACCTTTAAGCTGGCTTACACATAATTGACAAATTTCCGTCAGTGTCATTATCTTGCAAACTTTCTCAATTGCGCACAATTGGAGAAGACAGCTTCGTACTTATTTGGGTGCCTCCATCTTTCTACATAATCCGTTCACGTCAAAATCCAAACCATTAGATATAATTGCTTTTCTTTACAAAATAAAAACAAAAGGAGAGCAATAATATATGGTGCGCAAAATTCAGCTGCGTGCTTTTGAAATATTATATTTCTTATGTTTACAGTTGCTAACACTTGATTTCATGTCCACATCTGCCCATAATTGAGATTTCGTCAGTTTAAGCTTTACCGTACGAATGTAGCAAAGTTCAGTAAATGTGGTTTTACTCTGGTGGGAGGACTCTGACACAAATTGAGGCATTCCTGATGAGTATTGAGTGAATCCTGTTTCCTGGCCATACCATATACCATTAGGATTGACTGTTCTGTCACTGAAACTGATTGCAGCACAGGGTAATAGTGGGTTGATTTACTGTCTGCTTTTAATACTAGCTTTTGGGGGTTTCATTTTTAAGTACACTTAGTTCCTACACAGAGCCATCCTATGTTAAAATTTCACTGAAGAACTCCAAATAAGACTATAAATTGTCGTAACAAAAAAGGCGTGTCTGGAATCAAACATTTCTGCTATGTTCAAAGTCCTTGTTAAACCCTACAGAGGCACTATCTATATGAAAGGAAAAGAGAAATTCACTGTGACTCTATGTATATATAAGTTATTGTAAAGCTAGTAATGAGCCAGTTGTAAAGAATTCGGTTGCCTCTGTTGTATCATTGTTACTCCTCTAACAACAGGCGAAATTTGCCATGAAATGAATTTGCCTGCGTCATTGTCGATACATATAAGCCTGCAATGGGAAGAGCCAAAAGAAGATTTTTGTAACATAAACTGCAAGCCTAAAGCTTTATTTTGTCCATTCGGAGTAATCTGAAAGACGATAGCAGATAGCTGTGCTTGAATAAGATTTCTAGAAAAGTGTTATTATTGACTAGCAACACAAGAAGCTTATAGTGATTGTGTAAATAAATGTAATTCCCACGTAGAAGTTCAAAATGTGTACTGGCACATTGATTATATCTGCGTGAAATTGTGTAATTCGAGAGATATTATAAAAAGTAAAAGCAAAATCCAGTAGCGTCAGTAAACAGTCCCTGGAGAGTTCTCCAAATCTTGAGGCACTTGGTCTTGCACGTCAGGAATTGTTTTTAGACTTTTCTAATTTTAACTATCATCATTATATTGTTTATTCCTTCCCCCAGCAGCATCTTCCTGGAGGAAACCTACACTAATTACACTAATAACGTGGTGACTTAATGCGGGTTATATACTGTAAAGTTGGAACATGTTGTCTTGTAATTTGGTGTTGCGAGTTGCATTTGGAGAAACAATTCAAGACAATTTCTTTTCTGGTGCTCTCGAAATTCTACTGACCAGAACACAGTCAAGTTCCAGGAGATGCAAAAGCACAGCAAACATGTGCAGACTTTCAAAATTCACTTTAATCTAAATGTAACACCTCAATTAATTTGAATTATCAGCAGTTTGCATGTGAGGTAGTCTGATGGAAATGCTGAACACACAAAGACAAGGGGTACCTTAATTGCTGTCAATCCTGATGCAAAAATGCACATTTCGAACTGCTGATCATGCTGGACTGACCCCTGCCTCCCGTCTCCACTCTTTCTGGCCACGGTTATTTTAACGATGTAGAACCCACCCTGCCCCATCAAGATCAGGTATGATACCTAATCTGCCCTGGCCCCTGCCTCCCCAGCCAATATCAGGTATGGGACCCACCCACCTCCCCAAAAGGACCAGGTAAGAAGACTCATCAGTAAGGAGGCTAACCTGAGGTAGGCAAGGCAGTTGGGTCCTACACCTGACCTTGGTCATTGGGTGGACACTCACCTCCCCTGTGAACAGAAGCACAGACATGACTGAAAACATTACCCTCCCAAATACAATGTATGTGGTTGGTAAAAGCGTATGTTAACTCCCACATCCGTCTTCATTTGTAAATCTTAGTAACTTGTTAATAAAGAATCATAATGTAAGATACGTTTGGTTTTGAATGCTGAATGCAGTGCAACTATTTGAGTTCGAGAGTTTAGATTTCGAGATTTTATTTTATGATTAATACCAGTTCAGTTTAATTGATGCTAGTTTATGCCATATTACATGCAGCAAAAAGTGCACGCTTCAGCAAATGTACATTTCGGGATAAATACTCATTGCACCAGTTCATATTTAGGTCAATAATTCGCATAAAATGTCTGTTTCACTGATTGTTGCAAGAAACTGAGCTATGAATACATTCTGGAAATGTAACTAACAACAACTGTATTTGTTAAGGTGCGTATCAATTGATTGTCTATTTTTTACATCAGGATACGAGTGAAACGCTATTTATAAAAAGGATTGTTGTACCGTGGCAAGAAAGTAGACTATTTTACAATAAAATCAAACAAAGGAACTTCGTTTGAAGTCATGTCAAAACACTTCAAATAAACCTTTTCGATACAATAGTCAAATTTCACCCCTATGTATTTCTGGGGCTCATAATTTAGCAGATATTTCACAAACATAGACACTTGAAAATTTCTAAAAAGACATATAAGTTTTAATCATCAGCATCAGCACCACGATGATGTTTTCTATGATGCATTGGACCTTTGGCGTCACACCGATAGTGATGCTTGGGATTCCTTACATTAGCGCATTGGTGTAATTCGATAAGACCAATTTGACAAAGTTGGGTTGAAATAATCTTAATAGGAATATGATGCCCAGATGGCATTTGTAAATTACTACTTTTAATAGCAGCTTTGAATAGTAACTGTATAAAGTCGGTATTTTGCTCACGGTGGAATGAATTGAAAACGAGTTCCTTTTTTGTTTCATCATTTATTTCCTTCCCTGGGTGATCTAACCTGCCAATAATAAGTAAATTGCTGCAATTTCAGTTTCTATTTTGGTGAATATGGCTGAGCAACAATTGGCAAGTAAAACGTCGCTGCAAGGTGCTCCGGCATATAATGAATATTTCCCGAAGAAAGCTGAACTTGGAACTGGGTCACCAATGCCTTGGATGGAAAGACATCAAGGGACATATGAAACGTAAGGTGGCAAAGATTAGATATAACTTGTACCGCACTTCTACCAGGCGTAGATTTGGGGGAGCACAGATTTGCTGAAAAGTCCAACCCTCTTTTTTGCCAAGTTTGCCGAAATTCCCAATGAAATTGAAACAATCGTGATGTGTGTGTAGGCAACTGTCTACAACTATATTTCATTACCAGCTGAGGGTTAATTTCATAAAATCCAGTCTGTTTATGATCTTAAGTATCACAAATAATTGAAACGATTGTCATACTAGGAAATTTATGTTTATTTAGGTTTTAATGAGAACTGTCTGTGTAAAAGGTTCATACAAAATGTTCATTATTGTTACTTTGATATTCAAGGGAAGAGCAGATGAATCGATCAGATCCAGTTCGTGAGAAAGGAATGTCATTTCGAGTGTTCAAAATCATCATCTTTCTGGTATTACTCTTCATAGTAACAGCGATAGTTGCAGTTCTCGTCTATGTGTTCGTCGTTCGAGAGAAAGGTATTTTTAAAAGGTCTAGATAATATCAGATTTACATATGATGGATATGAAACCAGAAAAATGAAACCAACAGTACTGGCAATGATCGCTTATTCAGTTGTCTCATCTGGTTTTAAATCTTGTTCACTTTTTCACTGGCGAAAAAATATTTCATTTTGTGGCTTGGTGGTATACATCGCAAATAGATGCGTTGAAGACAAAAGAAAACAGTATCTTTGCAGAGAGTGGCATTTCTATTATTTGCAGCAAAATTTGTAATGTAACTATTCTTTCACTTTTGCAGATCAGAGTGAACAAATGGTAAACGTTGAAAAGTCCTTCAGAGGTTTGTTTTACACAGTGAATCAAAGTGAAGGAACTTGTTTGAATTTATTTCTTCATCAGTAAAAAGCATTGCTCGACCGTCAGGGAAGTTCATTTGTGATAGTTGATAAGATTTTGGCGATCTTGGGCGGCTATTTTCCCCAACGTTCTAGTTTTTCACGATATGCATTTCTGACCGATTTGTGAGATCTGACAGATCTTCAAGTCGATTTCTACTCCTTGCTGTTGTTTGTGTTAATTATTTGACAATGTACCCACGATCCAGCAAGTACTGAAAATATTAAATAACCCTAATATCAAAATTATAAATTGTAATTATTCTTAAAAATTTCATTTTATTTCTGTCAGATCTGCCAGATTTGCCTATCGTGAAATCCGACTGAATTCATATTTTGTCTTAAAGGCACACTCTAGTTTTTCACGATATGCAATTCTTTCAGATTATCTGAAAGATTTTTACAGAGGGAAGAGCAAAAAAAAAAAATTCGTAAAAATTTGCCCCAGTCAGGATTGAACCCATGACCTCTGGATCATCATGCCTATGCTCTACCAACTGAGCTAAGTCAACATTCAGTTGCCAGCCTGAATCTTCATGACCGTTATAAAGTCATGCTCTGTTGATTCTAAAAATGACCAAAGTCCGAAATGTGAAGTGATGCATGAAACAAAGCTTACTTCAGACATCTTCTGGCCAATATATACCAGGCTAGCACAGTCAGCAGAGCATTAGAGTGATGATCCAGAGGTTCTGGGTTCGATCTCGACTGGGGACAATTTTTGTGTAGAACTCTGTCAGATATATAATCTGACACAAACGCGTATCGTAAAAAACCCGACTGTGCGTTAATAACCTTTGACAGAACATAAATTTCTCAATGTTTATCTGACAGATTCGTTATGACAGTTGAGTTTTCCCAATTTTGAATTAGATGTATCTAGTTCTACTAATTAGACAACAAAAAAATTCGAACCAAAACGGCTTTTTGAGATTTGAACCCCAATCTTCTGATCAACAATTTGGCATGTTGACCATTACAACAATTGAGTCAACTGTGAGTTAGAGACAAAGTCTTCAGTCATGCTTGACCGTTTCTAGTTGAATTCAGCTAATTCATCTTATTTAACGAATCTAAAACTAAATCGGGAAAACGCAAGTGTAATCTGAAAAATTCGAATTTTCACTTCCCGACGGAAGTGCGTACAGTTCTGACTAGTCCGTAAATAGTTTTATAATGATTGTCAATGAGAAAAAAAAATGAAGTCGTGTTTTGGACATACGATTCTGAATGAACTTGGAAAAGTTCATTTCTCACACCAACTTGTGTCGTGTACGATTCCAGCTACATACGATGCCAGCATGACTTTTGTGAATGAACCTTTCACAGCAGATCTAAACAATCCTTCTTCAAACGAATACCAACAGTTTATAAGGGACAGCTGCCAGCAGGTACACAAAAATATGTTAGATCTAGATCTGGATGAAATTGCAAGCCACCAGCAATGCAATGTGAAATCATTTATTAATTTTCATTGTAATTCTCAGTAATTATTTAAATGTGAATGACTAATGCTTTTTTCAGGTGGATCAAATATTTCAGGGAACGGAAAGGTATACTGCATGTGAAGGTGTGAGCCTCAGTGCAGGAGTTGTGTTTCGTTTCAAGTTTAGTGTTGTGTACGAAGTCACTGCTTCAGTGGTCATCAATGTATGTACCAACACTGGTTATGTTCAAATGGAACGAAAGACGTTCACACATAACCGATCGAGTTTTTCCTAAATCACACAGATCTGACATTTCTGGCGTTTTTGTACAAAATTGACAGCAAGGGGTTTCAAAATGAGTAAAAAATAAAGTCCAGTGGGAATCGAACTCACAATACCAACCATCTATGGATTAGAATGCAGATGCCAGCCACTCAGACATGTGTTCAATAGAAGATCCTTAAACTGAACTTTGTTTCATTCTCCCGTTCACCTTTTGGACTTGGATCATTTGAAGATTCAATAGAGCATGACTTTATAAGTGTCTGAAAATCTGAGATCAGCAAGGAATGACAGATTAGCTGAGATTAGAATTCTAATCCTTTGTCGTGAGTTTGATTTTTTGCCGAAACTTTAAAGCCTTGTTGTCAGTTTTGTGCAAAAATGCCAGAAATGTCAGATTTGTTTTATTTAGGAAAAACGTGATTGTTGCAAGCGCCACCATACAGTCCTCATAAAATCAAATGAAATTATATAAAATTTCCTGAAGCATCACGATATGCATTTCGGTCTGACAGATCTGACAGAGCTAGAAGTGTAGCTGTTGTAGATGTTTATTGAATAAACACGCTCTCATAGGGATCAGTAATCTTAGATAAATCTTAGCCATAAAATTGAAATTGTGATACTTTTTAAAAATTGCATTTTATATATCTGTCAGATTTCCTTATCGTAAAAAACCCGAATGTGTCCGGCACAAGTTGATTTAATACTTAGAACAAATATTACGCATTTCATCTGTTTTTAACTTAAAATCACGAGGTCATCAGTTTGTGTCAGACGCAAAGTCATTCGTTCCATTTGAATGCAACCGATGACATACCGCAGGTCTGAGATCCCATCATATTCCAACATACTCATTACAGTTGCCGATTTAAGATGACGACTCATATTGGTAAGATGAGGGAACAGGATGATCTGGTGTAGTATTAATCGAGTTGTCCCTAAAGTAGATCATTCTGCCAACGTTGCCAGAATAGAATTGGTTGAAAATACTATCGGATCAGTTGTTCAATTAAATTTTTGTTGAAGATTTGGCAAAGATTCGGTAAAGTTTTTACAAGGTTTTGCTAAATAATATTGAACACATGGTAATTATTATTTTATTTAACCATAAATGATACCTTGCTTGTTTTACCAGGCAATGAACAATATCTTGGTCACGAAAACATAGTCAACACTTACTTGTTTTACCAATTGTGCAAGATGCATGACATTAGGGTTTTTCCTAAATGAATTTCACTGAATTTAGCAAATTCAGAATTCAGTGAATCATGACAAAATCCAAAAATGGTATGGTTACTAGAGGTATTACTCAGCTAACAACAGATACATTCCCATTTGTAGTAACAGAATGTGTATTTCCACTACTACCTCTAGTTAGATATCAATTGTGATGCATCACTGTGAATAGATACTATCCCAGATTACAGTAATTGAAATATCTTTTTTACTACTACATCTAGGAATGTAACTGTTGTCAGATATGGAGTATCTCTGGTAACCATTTTGGATTTACTTTTGGATTTCATCTTCATTCACTGAATTCGGTGAAAGTCATTTAGGAAAAACTCAATTGTCTGTTTTGGAGACCAGTTTAACGTTGGCAAAGTGATCTACTTTAAGGAAAACTCGATTGTTACGTTACACGTGTCGCCCCGCGGAAATGACTTGTGGAATGCGGCAGACTAGAAATTTCGGTGAAGCGTTTATGAAAATCTCGAGCAGATTTAGGAAGAAAGGATTGACTCTTAAAACATAGATTTTATTTCATCACAGAATGCAGGCTATGCAGGTTGTTTTTTATATAAATAATATTATAAGTATTTTACCTGTCCAAGTGCATCATGGAATAGGCACCCCCCCCGTGAAAAAAATGACATACATAATTGAAAACATTACCTTGTCTCGTGCTACGTATGTGGTCGGTAATAACTTAATCATTTAGAGGTAGGGTGGGGTCACAGTAGATGTACATCCCTCCGTGACCCAACTTTTTAAATCTTCCCATGCGGATTTTGCGAAAATTTGGCGCCTCTATTGGAATTGGTACCCCATCCCGTCTGAAAAATCTTGGATAGGTTTGTTTATATATTTTAACAAATTGTCCGAAGAAGGAATACGTAACATTAATTTCATACCTTCCATTCCTCACACATATGTAGGCATCCGATGGAGAGAAAGAAAAGGCGCTCAGAAATGCTCTGAAAAACATAAGGGATGTGAGAGAACCTCAGCTAAGAACAACTTTCGTTAGGAGCGTCAATTCTAATCCGAACCTGGGAGACGCACAGATTGACACTCTGCCAGAGAGAAGTGCCATAGGTGAGTCGTATTCAAAAGACTTCTGAACTTTCAACAAAATCATAACGTCACTTATTTTTAAGCTCTTTCTTTTTTTCTTTTTCAGTGCCGTTGGAAAGAAAATAAATGCGCCAGTAATACGTGTCAAAAAGGTTTGGGAGACTGGCGATGGTTGGATAGAACTAGAACAATAAAAGCATTTTTAGTTGACAAGTGCAATGAAAAATTTTATTTTGATACCTTCATTGACAATTAAGTGAACGGTTGAACTTTCCTTTCCAAAAGTCTCATAAAAATTGTCAACCATTTTAGTAGTTTTGGAGTGTGACTGTAACCTCAATAAAGTTCACTGCGTGATATCCGCACAAACGGGAACGGGAACAGGAATAAGACATGTTCTGCAATGTTTAAATTAATAGTAGTAGAACGTTGCATTTGACGGAAATTATTGTATTTTCTCCAACATTTTAAAAGAAGTCTTTGAACCCAAATTATATTTTCATTTCTCCATCGTACTCGGATCACAATAGAGTCCGTTAATTATGTAAAATGTAATGAAGATAAATGTGTGTGTGTGTGAGTGTGTGTGTGTGTGTGTGTGTGTGTGTGTGTAATGATAACATCCGCCACGTACAATTAGACCTATCTGATACCAATTTGTGAGTACAGACCAAACTGTTGTTCATGGAACAACTATTTATGTATGAATGTAATTCATCATTTCGTCATGCATGAACAAGTGTCTTAAATGAGTCCGTAGAACCTGTTTATAAATAGCAAAATTGTACTTATGAAATCTACTAGAAAAGGATGAACTCTCTTTATGGCTGAATCAAAAATAAAGCAAACGTTATTGTTCAAAAATGTATCAAATATACTCCAAATAAAGCTTTCGTGGCGCTAAAAGTTTAACATTAACTTGTTAGGAAGTTTCTGATTTTGCATTTCCGTGTTTCCTGAAGCGTTAATTCCTGGTTAAACGCCTCAAGTATTAACAAAAGAATCATCCAACCGAGAATAAATTCTTAAATACCCATTCATTTTACGAAATTTAAAAATATCAGAGTTTCGTAAAAAAAGTAGAGCAAACGAGGCTAGCGCTAAGTTTCGGATGCATTTACACAAGCAAAAGCGAACATATCTATTGATCTCTGCCTCTACACGATCACTTATTATGAATCAAGCATGTGATATTGCATAAAAGTAGGTCCTTAAGTATCTGAAAAACGTGATTGAAACAATTTAAAAATTAATGAGAAGTCTTCCCTCCAAGGAGGATACCTAATGATGGCTCTGACCCTGATTTCATCGAGAAAATGGTGGCCCACATATATAGACTCTATATATGAAATGTCATTTTTCACTGAAAAATTATTTTCAAAATTGATTTCTTCATATTTTTAATATTAAAAATAAAATATTTTAAATTCAAATAAACTTCCAATTTAGTATGTTTCTCTTTTTTAATTAAAAGCATGTAAAATAAAATGAATTATGAGTTATTATTAAATCATTTTCTGCTATGGAAGCATCTTGCTATTTTACAAATATATACAGTATTAAAATTATATTGTTTGACATGAAAATTTGACAAAAATTGTGTTGAGGGGAAAGATAGAAGGGGGAATGGTGCATGTTATCTGAAGACTTAAGTGTTAAGGAAAGTTCTGAAGATAAGTACTCTTCTGTCATTACAGAAAGGGCCGAGATTTGATGGTAGGTCACTCTGGTATTCCAAACTGGCATATCATGAAAAAGGTACCACATCTAAAACGTTTTGCTAAAAGTTTTAGTGGTATAAAACTACCCCCTCCCTCAAATCTTGGGGGCAGTTACCCTTATCATTTCCTCACTCTCCTTAGCACTTGAGCACTCAACACATGCCCACCATGTCTTCTTCTATATTATCCCCTAAAATAAAAAAGATACTGAAATTTAAATTGATTTAAAGTTTCAATTGAAAATTAAAATCAGAGAAAAAAATTTTTTTTGCATTAAAATGTTTTATATTTTTAAAGGCAAAAGGAAGTATAAGTAATTAATTATAATTTTCTTAAAAAATTAAATAGAATATAAAATTCAAAATAAGATAAAACAACATTTATATTCATACTTAAAATTTGTATTTTTAAAACAGTGGAAATGTTAAACTAATTCAAAATTCGTGTTTCTTTTCTATTCAAAGGAAAAATCTAGAAGGGTAGATGGTGGTCATGTGTTGAGGGCTCAAGTGGTGGGGATCATGTGGAAGTGGCAAGACCTTTTAAAACTGTGTGCAATGCATTTTAGAGCGTACTTTTTTATTTCTGTAACAGGTTGAGGGTCTAATATTGCGAAACTGAGGAGATAAAGGCAAACCGAGAACACCTTTGGCTTCTGATGGCCAGAGGAACATGAATTAGTCCACAGCCACCTCCTCAGATGGTTCCGTGTAGTCCCCATGCACTGATCATGTGTGGATCATGGGCGCCCTGTTCACCCCTCACGCAATGTCCAATCAGTGCAAAGATGGCACATGCACAGTCCCTGGTAGCCAATCAGTAAATCGTGTGATGAGTACAACCAATCA
>JBCAUG010526857.1:0-14963 GCA_038406175.1 Haplosyllis leylae | reverse complement strand
CCACATTTTAAGTGGGTGATAATAGGGAAAATTGAAGTTTGAGACATATTTTGAGGTATTATACCCATTTTAGTTTGGTGAAAGTTTTTGAACTTTAAATGTCTATAATTTTAAGTCCTTGGATGCCCCTGGTTGCCCATAGCAACCACATTTTAAGTGGGTGATAATAGGGAAACTTTATATTTGAGGCATATCTTAAGGTTTTAATCCATTTTAATTGCATGAAAGTCTTAGAACTTCAAAGGTATATTATTTTAAGTCCTTTGCTTCCCCTGGTTGCCCCTAGCAACCACATTTTAGAAAGCTATATTCATTTGTTCGATCACTGATAAATGTTTTCATTAATTTGATATAACCAGTCACAGACAATAGAGGAACACTTTCATCTGCGCTAACAAAATCATATGTAAGATTTAATGCATGAAGGGTTATTGGTCATTGGTTATTTAGTCTTAGATATATAGAGAGACCTCCTAACAAAGATTACTTGGCGGAGGATGGTTGATTTGGCAGAATTTCACTTTTGAAAAACTAGAGTGATGCACGAGGCTGTAAACTGCTCAATGTAGACGAAGCAATGGAACATTTCTCTCATTTTTTACATTTATTTTTGAGAAATACCCAATGAACATCCATTGTAGAATCCACAAGTGTGTGGCTATCCAGGTACAAAAAATTTACAGGACCGGTAATGGATATTTTCAGTCCAGGTTTCCCCACCGGGACACCTCGTGCACCTCATTCACTCTCCTGTTCAATTACACCAGCAGAGTAAGTTTCAAAATCTTAGATGTAATGAGTACTCATGTTTAGTGAAACAAATCAGAATTTTGGAGACAAACATTTTTTTTCTCTTGATAGTGATGCAGACGTACCATTTGGAGTAACAATCCGCAGCAACATCAAATTAAAACCCATACCATCAGATGATAACTGTCTTGAGTACCTGCGGTTTAAATATGGACCTTGTACCACATGGTGCAGTGGTTCTGCGGGCTACTATAAATTTAACAAAGAAGACAGATACAACTCTCTTAGCATGTTGAGATTTGAGTACAAAACAGAAAGAGACACACTCGGTGGCTATTTCTTGTTGGAAATAAGAGGTAAATTGTTCCTGTAAAACGATTCTATCAGCATTTACAAACAGGAGATACCCAGTAGGTTATTTCTTTTTAAAATAAACAGTAAATTGCTAATAATATGTCATTGACATTGTTACATTTTCTTCCTAGTGTCATAATTTATTTCGCTTTCTAACGTCCAACTTTCCAATGATCTGTGTAATTTCGAGAAAGAGAATCTCATCCACAGAAAAGCAAAAGGTGAAAGGTACATTAGCCTGAGTGATAAAAATGCTGTGAAGCGAAACTCACGAACTGATAAGTTTCGTGAGTTAAAACTTAATTCGTACACCTTTTAAACAAAATAAAAAATGATTTATTATTTTAGGATTTAAAAATAATATGGCAATTGACTTGAAGCTAGATTGTCCCGACATTACCAGTATCTTGCCAACACCAACACCATCATCATCATCAACAGCATCTACAACAGCAACAACAGCCTCCGGAGCAGGAAGAACAACTACTGGAAGAGACACGACTACAACAACATCTATTGCCATCAGTTCAGGAGATGCAGCAGTGGGCACATTACCAGAAACAACAGTAGAACCAATACGGATGGCTACCAGTAAAAGTATGACAAGAATAGTCGAGGATAGTGGAAAAGGCAAATATCATTTTCATTAATATTCAAGGGTCTGTGATGATAAGTCTGAAATTAATGTTACATATTTCTAATTTTGATCTGCTGTATTGCTGTATTGCTATAAGGAAAACTGACCCATATAACAGCTATGTTTAATGCTCCAGATTTTTAATAATCTGTACCATTCATCCATCATACAGCTCTTGTCTAAGCTTTGCTTGACTGAGGCCCGAGACCCCTCATAGACCGCAATTGATTTCAAAATTACACACAATTTATTGGTATGAATTCCTGGTGTAAAGCCGCCACTTCAGTCGTACTTTTGTCAGAGATCTTGTGTTTCCTGGAGTTTTTGACAGTGCCTTTCTGAAGATGTGGGCTGCTCCTCTGTCTGCAGCTGGATTTTTAAAAACAATTTGGAGGACATTGGTCCTTTTTATTGGGCCACTGATTCTCCTATTTTGGACTTCTGGTGAAGTATTCCCAGGGGTTTCAAGCCTGCATGGATGCCTCACTTGTGTGCTTTCTTGCTTCCACACAATGGATTCCTCAGAATCACCTCTAGTGCAACACCTGCAAGGCAACCAAGCCTTTTTGACCTGTATACTTGTAGACATATCCAATAGCATTGATGGGGCTCAAACCCATTACCATGTGTGCGACAGCACAACTCTCTTTACCATTCAGCCACATCGGTTCAGCTGTCTGCAGCGAGAGTTGCACCTAACTTGAACTTCATCTTCTCTGAACCTCTTCTTTGTTTCTCTATGAGTGAATTTTTGCTGGTTCATTAGAGTCAGCTTATTGATTACAAAGGGGGCACATAGTTTTCTGGGAAATGGTGGGGGGAGTCTTTGGCACTTTTATGATAAGTAGGCATAGCTTTAATTTACTGTGATTGGTTGGAATTTAGTATTTAGAATGCGGTGAGGTGGACCAACCAATCATCTTTTGGTGCATAGTGGTGTGTAGTGGTGCATAGTGGTATGTAGTGGCATGTAGTGGTGTGTATTGGTACATAGTGGTGCACAGTGGTGTGTAGAGGATATAGTTCCTAAAGTTTCAATTATTATAATTAGCCATGCTTCTGAGGATGATACAATGTTTACATTACATGATCACGAGCCAGCATGTGTAATTCTTACACTTCGTAGATTTTTATGATTGTAGTTCCACAATCTAATCTCATAATTGTTGGTAGACAAAGAAATGGTTATTTGCAGATAGATTGTTTTTATTCAATGTTTCTATTTTAGACACTATGCTGTACGGTATAATTGGAGCTGCGGCTGCACTTCTGGTCATCGGATCACTAGTTGTAATCACGATATGTAGAAAGTGGCAAGTTGAATCCTATTTAATAATTGTACACACATATATGTAACACGACAAAAATGCAGAAACCTGAAATTACTTTTAGCATTTAAGTTTTAATTGCTATAAATTTTTTGGTTTTTTCCAGGAGCATATTTAAATATTGTTCCAAAGAATCAGTAAAGAGCACAAGTGAAACACAGAAAGTTCCCGATACTTTCTATTCCGAAGTTGAGGGGTCTGGAAATTCGCCAGTTTTTGAAAACTTGGAATCAAAAAAGGAAGGAGTGAAAGACAATATTTATCAGGAAGAAGCAGACACCATGTATTCAGCAGTCAGGGAAGACGAGCCAAAAGTGTTAACCAAAGCCCCTATTCCTGATGACTTTAGTGTAGATGTTTACGACACTGTGGATGAAACTTCTTTGAACAATACCCAGAGAGGAACAGATGGGGCTATGTATTCCACGGTGGATGATCGTGATGAAAAATTTTCTGGACAAGACAACGAAACCGGAGAGGTGTTTGCTGCTGCTAAATCTAAGAAAATGACTAAACATAGTGAGAAAAATGCCTCAGATGATCATAATCAGACGGGTGAGGTATACGCAGCTGTCGACAAAAGTAAAAAGACAGACAAAACAAGTGTTGACGCGACAGAAAACGAAGAAATTCTTATGTGTGAAAACGATGAACTCTACGAGGAAAGAGAAGAGGTTGCAGAAGAAATAGAAAACAGTGAAGAGAATACCACAAGTGAAGATACTAATTACGAGAATGTTGTAAAAAAGAATTAAAGGTAGAAGGTGGTCTTGGAAACCATTTCAGAAACTATGATTCGATTGCAAATACCTAATTGATATTGTATTATTCAATCAAAGTATAAACGGAAACGTTGTAGATATTCAAGTTTAACATTCTTTTCAATTAAAGATTCAGTTTTACTTGCAACATTTAGACCAGAATACGGTATAAATATTCTTTTGTGGGCAATAAAATGAAGAAAACCCTTAGAAAATATCTTCAAATCTATTCATATAGTGAAGTGTTTATACCTTGCTTCAACCGTTCTACCTTGCATGATGAGGAAGTTTGGCTTGAATATATGAAACAACATTCTCTTTTCATCATGTTTTAAAACCTTTTTTCAACAGTTCAGCTAGGACAAACTTATTTCGACACTATCATGAATAGAAGGTAGTGATAAATTGAAGGGCAATTCTACTTCCTCCATTTCACGACATGAAATCAGTGCCAACATGGAGGTTAGGTTAATGTAAAAATCAGCCAAGTATGTAAATAGGGGTGGTACTGACAATTCGTGTTACCTTTGAATAACCGACAAAATAAATCGCAATATTTGAATGCAGACGACGGGAAACTGGAGTACTGTAAAAAAGAGAAATCTCAGATGTTAGTCAACTTTCTGTTTAATTGAAGCGTGTACCGCATAGAAACTGAAGTTTGAGTTAAATTACCTTGCCGTCTTCATCGATTGCGAAAACAATACTTTTCTGGGGTTTTCCCACGATCTGTACTTTTTCGAACTCTCGAGATCAAAACCATAAACATGGGGAAGACGAGAGAAGTCGAAGTAGAAAAATCAGCAAGATATTCAATGATGAACTTATTCTATGCATTCTTGCACTGTTTAATTTCTACCGGCGGTAAGTGTCACTTTTTACTTCTTTTATGTTCGAGTAGTAATTTTGAATTGTCATCAATACGTTTTCATTCCCATTTCACTGATTAAATGGGTCTTGCTTTTTCCTGAGGCATTAACATCGCACCGTAATCTAGAATTCCTTTTAATATTTAACCATTTGTTAGGAGATTTATTTTCAAACTTGTACTTTTCCGAAAATGTCCAGACAGAGCTGTAATAGTGGACTATTTTAAAGTTACCCTCAAATTAAATTCACGCCGCTTGTGCCACTTATATGTGCATCCAGATCTACATGTTGCTGTTAACAGACTGGGAAATAATAAAGGTTTCATATTTATGTTTTTTCGCAATGTTTTCAGTTGGCGGCGATTTACTGATGATCAACTGTCCAAATGCACCAATACGCACAACAATAGATTGCGGCCATGGTAGCGTAATACAAATATACAAAGCAAATCAAATATTCAAACGTTCTTGTGCGGGAGACATTCAAAGTAAATGTGTTCGCAAGAGGGAGGATGTTTTTAAAGAGTAAGTAATGCCCGATGTACAAGAAAAGAACCTTTTTTTATATTTTGGTGTAATGATTTTGAACACCGTAGTTGATCTTATAAGATGTAGAAAAAGATGACAATGCCCGTTTTTAATTTATTCTTCCCAAGAAATTTTTCTTTTTCTTTGGTCTCCACGAGGAGACTTCTGAAAACATCTCAGAGAACCCCCTAATAAAACCGAGACTTTGACTTAGGCAGGCATTTGTGGGGGGGGTTCTCTATCCCCTCCCCATAAAATCCAGACTGTTCTGCCTGAGCGGAGACTGCTGAATATGTGAGTGTTCAGTCTCGTTTTACTTTTTCTTTTCACTGTTTTCTGCGTGATGGGCATGTGAAAATGCTGTCTTTTTGATGCTTCTATTTTTGCTATGATGTTCATTCACATTTGTAGGTGTCAAGGAAAATCAACATGTGAAGTGGACGCAAAATTATCTGGAGGCAGCCCTTATGGATGTCAAAGTTTTCCTATAAATATACCACATATTCAATATTCGTGCTACAATCGTAAGCTCACCTAATTTATGTTAGGGTGGTCACAAGAGGTTTTCAATTGATCTTTCACCATTATTAAAGACTAAAATCCGAAATAACTCTAACCTTGATCATAAAAATGGATTTATTTGGGAAAAATGCTCCATTTTAGCTTTGGAAGACAAGGCACAAGTCCGGACATAGTTCCATTTGAATGTATCCCGTGATGGGTCTCCTGCATCCATATAATCTGAGCAAAGAAATATCTCCACACGACAAATTGTTACACAATAAATGCATAGTTTTTGAAACGTCCTAACAATACATTATAGTTTCGAGTCCATCTACGGTATTGGTACCAATTTGTGACGACGTTTCTGCCGAAACTCTACACATATTCAATCCTGGTTTCCCGAAAAGAATAACGGATTCTGTTGTCAACTTTTCATGTGTTGTGAAACCTCCAAGGTACAATGACTATTTTTTCCTGTCTTCATGGTTCAGAATTGAGTAAGAGTAGAAACATAGAATTATTGTTGAATGTCAGTGCAAAGTACCATTGGGCAAAAATGACATCTGCAGTATTTATTACCGCTCGCATCCGAAGAATTGGGAAGGCACTGTTTTCACAGGTGTGTGTCTGTCCAGAAGATGGAGGGTACCCCAGATCAATGGTCTCTGGTTCCAAGTCCTTTCTGGGGGTGGGAGGGGGAGGGTACCCCAGTCAGGTCTTAGGACAGGGATACCCCCTCCCCTTGACCAGGACCAGGACAGGGGTACCCACCCCCTGCCCCTGGCAGGACATGTCATGGACAGGATACAGTGCGGGTGGTATGCCTCTTGCCTTTTCACGCAGGATGACTTTCTTGTTTTGGTTGTTATTAGACATTTCATGAGATAAACTACGCAATTTTTTAATTGCCAAAATGGTCAAATATCTAATATTTCATAACACAAGTTAACAAACTTTACTCATGTATCAATTAAACCAATCGATTTGAACATCACATGTATAAATCATAAGGTAAACACCTATGATCTGAAGGTGGTGTTTGGATAAGTAGTATGGCTCAAAATTTCTTTTTTAGGAACTCATACATCACTCAGATAACTTTGAATGTGATACTTCTTGAATTTGCGGAATCAAATGAGTACTGCTCGGAATCATTGAACTTTGAAGAATTTGGTAATAAAATGTTCTGTGGTGATAACAACGGCTGGAATTTAAAAACAAATCACGCAATTCGCCACACTTTAAATTTTAAGTACCAAAAACGATTTATTGAACAAGGTGGGATTTTCTGGATTCAACTTAAAGGTAAGTTCTTGCCTTTTGTGTTTTCCCGGTAGAAAGGCTTTCAAATTCAAATTTCCTTGCTTCCAAATTACTCCAAGCAACAGAGACAGAACACTGTCAAAATTGTATGACATGCCTGCATATTTTTATTTTCAAGGCTATCAAGATACACAACGAGTGGAATTGAAGTTGAGCTGTACCGACCTATCACTGGTTCCAGAGTATTCCACATCATTAACCGACAGTGCTCCCACTGCTGCGGCCATTACTGACAGAAGGTCATATGCATTGGAAGGTATGAACACCTTTCAAATATTTAATTCTGCTGTCATAATTTGCCAGATATAATTTCTTACATGTACTTTGCATAGAATATCACACTGACTTCAACTTTTTCAGGTGGTGCTCTTTACGGAATAGTTGGCTCGTCCGTCGCTGTTATTATCATTATCGTTGCTCTAGTAATTTTTCTATTTGTTCATAGGTGAGCTTTGTAATTTCATTATGTGTTGTTACTTTCTTTAGTTTCACAGAGTATCACAGTAAGTTACTGCTCACCTAAATACTTGTTAATCATGTTTTCATTCGCTTTTCAAGAAAAAGAAATAGATCCGGAAAGAAAGCATCGGGTGAAAGACAAGATTCAATGGAAAATCAAAAAAGCAATCCAATGTTCTCTTATGTACCAGACATTCAAAACGTCAGACAAATAGATAAAACTTCGGCTCTGTTATCAAAAGAAGTAAAGACAGATGATAATACCTATCAGGAGGAATTGACCGGCATGCCTGCAACTGTTCGCGAATCAAAACGTAACGAAGTAATATCCTTAAACGTTGTCAAGCGGACATTGGAAGTTCCATCAAAAGAAAAGGTAATCAGTGTTGTGGGAGAGGAAGGGTCTAAAGCCACAGCTACCAATGGTGGCTGGTCTGGGGAAACAAGTAACAATAACCAAGAAAATGACGAAACTATCATGTGTGAAAATAACGATATCTACGAAGGAATTTAATTATTCAACCATCTCTTCCGACTACGAAATAAGTTTTTCATAAAATTAACATTACTTACATTTGATTGCAAACTGTGTCAGTTCACTTGCGTGATCGAAATGGTTTCTCATATATCAGTTTTCTCTTGATGATGAATTTTTTGGAATAAAATAGGAATAATTCAGTGATTTGCAATGAAGTTAACTTTTTGAGGTCAGATTTTTCAATTGGCAGTGTTGATTTTGCAAAGAAGCTACACTCAGTGAGATTAGAGCAGGGGACTGCACCTACTCAACTATTCCGACATGTATTGATTAGGATGATTTTTTAACTTAGTAGTCGATCCACCACCTATTTTTTACTTGGATGATTCAACATGAAGTAACCAAGACCTTCAGTTGACATTGACCTTAATTTGTTCAAGCTTATTTGATCACAAGTATGTACGAATAAAATACTGTGGAATTTTATTCATTTTGACCTTCATTCAAAGACTTTGGCACTGAAACTCGAACTCTAAATGTAAAAATATTTATATTTGTGTACTCAAAACGAAATTTCTGAACCAACCATTTCCAACGTTATAGCGTGAAAAGATACAGTTACAGTCTGACACATATTGGGATGTCTGTTCTTGTCTGTCTGTAGCAAAGTCACGATTGTTGTTAAGAAAATATTTCTGCTCTCTTCAAATCCGTCACCAACAAAGACACATTGGATTCTAGTTCGAACGAAAATAATTGTGACATCTCGACAAACGTCCATAACATTGAGTCACAATTGTGTTAGCAGTCTGTTAAGGTAGTTCTTTGGGACCTGCCATTCAAAGATTTAACATAAGTCATTTGAAGAAAATAATGTCGTGAGACATTTGTGAAATTTTAAGCAACATTCACCAGCCGATTAATGAGTAATCTCACCCCAAAGATGAGCCAAACTTCCATTGAAATCAATGGTAATCTTCATTTTTCTCAAATTTGGGATGGTGAAACTTTTTGAAATTTTACAAACTATCTCAAATGTTAAAATGAATATTTTTCAGATAAAAATGCTGAATGAGATTACTCTCCTTCTATTTATAATTTACAGTTTTATCAAATTTAAAGTACTAGTAAATCTCCCTAAAAGTTTCCATGGTCCACTTGGCTGGGAGAATACATTGCAATTGGCCAACTGACCATGCTACTGATCACAGTTCAATTGGGTTAAACAGACTGACAATACAGCAAGTGTTCAATGAGGTTTGACTGTTTACATTTTCTGAGGGAACACATGGCTTTGACGTCACGGTCCCAAAGAACTATCTTAAAGCCAATCAAAGGCGGACTGATCCCTGCATTTTCATGTGCCACAGTTCGACCTAGGCAGTCAAAGGGTTTTGGATTTCGTGACATTACCATTACAATATCATTAGTTTTGGTCTAGTAATCCCACAAAAGTGATGTAATAAAACGTAGCTTAATTCTTCTGGGACATTATTTGTGGAAGGAGAGCTCAATTTACTATGGTTTTCCTTATGACCTGTGATTATGCTTTGCAACAGGCCCATACTTATTGTAGATACAGCTGTAATTTCATTGTTGTTTTAGTTGTAACATTTTTTACTTTAAAAGTTATTCCGTTCTAAAATCAATTGTAAGAGTTGATTTAATATTCATAAACTATAATAGTCCATATCTTAACCGTAGTCTTAATTATCACTATTCCCCATACTCAAGTACTTCGTAATTGGTTTTAGATTCTATAGATTCTGTAGATTCTACAGAATCACAAGAAAACTAAAAAAAATCCAGTAGCAAAATGTTACCCCCACTGGGAAGTGAACCCCAGGCACCTCTGACTTTACTGCCCTGCATGCTACTATCTGAGCTAATTCCCCTATTTGCTGGAAGTCTCAGCCCTTTAGATCCTTATGTAGTCATGCTGTACTGATTATTGGACTTAGATTTTGTTAGAATAAATAGAGCATGATTTCATAAGGATCTAAAGGGCTGAGACTCCCAGAAAATAGGGAAATTAGCTCAGGCAGTAGCATGCAGGGCATTAAAGTCAGAGATGCCTGGGTTCACTTCCCAGTGGGGGTAACATTTTGCTACTGGAATTATTTTAGTTCCTTCATGATTCTATAGAATCTATATAGAATCTAAAGCCAATTACGGCAAAACTCAACTATTTCTTTCAACAACACAGGTCATGATTCATTGACGCTTCAAACAGAAAGAAGTCGTCTGAATTACAATATCCCAAGAGTAAACCTATTGTGAAAGATTGCAATGCCAACACGTAAAAGAATGTTTATATTCAGTGAGTTTTCCTAACAAATTAATCATTCTGTTTCTTCCTTTGGAGACATTCATGAATAATCTGGATTGTGAAGTGCGAAGCCTCCGTCACATTTTACAAGTCCTAATGGATCGTTTATGCACAACTGTAAGAGTGACTCGTCACGAAAATCACATGCCGACTTGCCACCAAGGCCCAGCGACTGAACATACAAATGACTCAGCAACTTATAGTATCTACGTGAAGGAAAACTGAATTCTAAAAACTCTACCGCTTTCCTGATGTCACCAGTACTACTCTTTATTTAGTCATTTTAGTTGTACATCCTCCAATTAGCAGCTCGAACAGTCAGGCTTTTCCTCTCCGGGGGTAACAACAGTTACCCATGGGTTTATCTTCATTCATTGGGCCACAATTTGGGTAGAGCTTTTAACACAATTAAGAGTTAGAGTCTAACAGTGATGACTATTCAGCAATGCACATTCAAAGCCAAGCAACAGAAAGTTTTAACCATATTACATGGATTAGAATTACATACATAAATAATACTGTAGAAATTCCAGTACAACTACTGTAATTTAGATTTACAGGAGGGGGTCCTTCACTGGGTAGCCAGTGAGACTATCACCGGAGTACTCATGATGGCCAAATCTGCATGATCTGGACAGTCACACTGGACCTAGAGGGATCCAGTACCCTCCATACCTGAGAAGTTCCATTGTATGGGGTGAAGTAAATAGTCTGGTGTCTAGTTTGTCTTTCCTGGGGTGACAAGGGCACACAGGGTTTTTATAGAAGGGTGGCTGCATGACAGTATTCATACTTCACAAAAAGTAGTTCCTTACAAATGAGGGGATTAGGAGTTGCACTCTTGAGTTAACCCCTGTTTCCAAGTGGTTTGAAGTATTTTAAGATGGGTACAAGAGGAAGGGGCACAGGAACATGTTAACCATGAGTGCAGCACTCAGTCCAGATGTTACATCATTGCTCTTGTTTCTGATTGGTACCTGCACTCACTCCACTCATGCTTCACACTAGTTGGTCCAAAATAACCATCACAAGGTGCAAGTGGGTGCTCAAACATTGCACAACCCTCTATGCACTGCAAATACCTCAACCTCTCCAAATATCATAGCCTTGCAATGGATGCCCTCTTACTATACCTTGTAACACTGATAAATATGTTGATACTTTTGTTGAAATTTGTTCTAAACAATGAAATTAATATTGGTGTGATTACATTGACAGATATGACTAAGAGCTGCTAAAGTCCTACCCTGCTAATTTGTATTAATGTAGCTAAGCTGTTCAAATTCAGACGATAGATAGAGAACTGTTGCCCTTATGTGGTAGTAATATCTAAAGAAGCCCCACTCGACAGGATAAAGGAGATACATTGTTATCTTGTTAGGATTTCGCATTAAGCTGTAAAGATATGAGCCATTTCTGCATATAGGCATCTCCTCTGACCTTTTCGGTTCTTGCAAAAAGTTTTTTCTTGATCTATTTTCATTACTATTTTATCCTGCAAAATAACCTTGGGCCACTATAAATTGATCTGGTGACCTTTATTTCATAGTATACTTTATGACATTGAAAAAACATAAATGTTATTTTGCAACAGTTGATTATTTTCCTGCTGTAAGAAATACGAAGTCTACCTAAATTGGTCTTGTGAACAATTCTGAATAACCAGTGAGTTGCAATAAATATCTAATCGCCTGTGCACAAATGTTGCCATTCACATAACGGAAGTAATCCCTTAGTTGGAATATGATCATAAGAAGAAGTAACCCGATATGTAACCCTCAGCGCTATCAGCAGATATCCTCCTTCATTTAAAGACCCACTTACCCTGCAAAGTTATTCTAATTACCAAAGATTCACGAGAAATTGCTTTAGTTAAACTGACTTGAACATGTCTGGGCTTCCTTTCAAATTCCAGTGGGGCACTTTATCACAGTAAATGGCTTCAGGAAAGACGAGTGGGACTTTGGTCACTTGGTTACCAAGTAAATTCTAGCCAAGGATTGCAGATACATTTCTATTTTCAGATCATACCTACTTCTGTGCACTGCGCACATTTGTGCATAATTTAAAATACCAGGAAATGAAAGGGTACAGAAATTCATCTGAGATTTTGACAAAGTGCAGTCACGTTTCAATTTAATTTTCAAAGCAATTGGTGAACTAAATGTTCACTAATGTTCTTGCTGACATTGAAATTGAAAGGTTTATGTTTCAAACATGAAATGGTGTAAACATAAGTAACAGAAGTCATGCAAACTGTCATTATGTAACTTGATGCCTTGCAACTCTTCTAAAATTAGTATATATACGAGGACATTTGAATATTACGGAAGTAAGAAATAGTACTGACCTCAGGTTATTTTTACTAAATTTTTAAACATCTGAAAATTGAGTAAACCGTCATAATAATTTTAAGTATTTAAGTATTTTCTGATTATTACGGCGTCGTCGTTACCGTTTATCTCGAATCATTTCACCATTTAACGATTTAACATCTGTCGTTTGGTGAGAAGAATGTCCTGAAACATTTGTGAAATTTGAAACAACATTTACCATTCAATTAATGAGTAATCTCACCACAAAGATGATCCAAACTTCCATTGAAATCAATGGTAAACTTGATTTTGCTCAACTGTTTTAAACTTTACACACTGTCACAAATGTAAAAAAGAATATATTTCAGATAAATATATTTGAAGATATTACTCTCTTTTTATATATAATTTATAGGTTTATCAAATTTAAAGTTTATAAAGTCTCCCTGAAAGTTTGCATGGCCTGCTGACAATAAGAATGTACTGCAATTGGTCCACTGACCATACTGTTGACCACAAGTGTTCAATGAGGTTTGACTGTTTTAATTTTCTCAGTGAGCATATGGCTTTCACCGCAAGGTCTCAAAGAAGTACCTTAAACAAGTCTTGCTTTCACGTCATTTTGATTGCCTACTGGTCCCATTGTGGACGCCGTGCACCAACATATGATTTACCGTATCTGTTACCAGATATGAAGACATAAGAAACCATAAATACACTTCCGGATCTACTTTGTAAAATGCCAATTTGGCGGTCATCCAGGATTCATTTTCCGCTTCTCTTGGTGATGTAGCCACAAAAGCTATCTGGATTGATATCTTTTTATTATTGATTTTAGTACTCTCTCGAGTGCCTTTCAGCTACAGGATGAGCTCCTTGATACAAACTACTTCAAGCCAGAAAAACTGGTTTCATATTCCTTTCTCCGCAGGATTTATTTGTATGGTATTCCCAGCGGACGAACTACCAAAAGAGTACTTCCACTTTGAAACAAGTCCCTTTTACGTGGATGAAAAACATTTATCAACAACCAAAGAACAATCCAGACAGACAATTAGGAACAAACACAGAAACCAAAGAAGTAGCACGCACACCAAATACCGAAGATGATGTTAAAATAAACCTTTACAAACAAATGGTTCTTTGTGTGGTACGATTAAAAAAAATATCGATCTATTGACAATGGGAATATGTTACACAAAGGAATGTGCTCATACATATATATTTCAATTACAAATGATAGATCTAGTCAAATACAAAATTGTATGAACGTGTCAGTCAGTAAGCGACACTTTCAATCAATCTATGAAATATTACATGAATGATTGACCTATTTGTTATGGGAGAAATATCATGGTACCAAATAGCTGTGTCAACTTGAATCCTGCAAAGCAGCATTTTGACATAATAATCTTACACTGAAATTTCTGTCTGGAAAACAGCATGGCTTCATGATTGATAATCTACTAGGTTTGCAAATGTTCGAATCTTTCTATCTGGATTAGGGGATAATTATATTCTTCATTGTCGCTCTCTTCATTTACTTTGCAAAAACACCCTATTTATCATTTTCACTTTCCATGGGTTTCTATAGCTTTTGTAAAGGGTAGAGAATTCCCCCAGCTTGTTAATCCTTGATTTCTTAGCAATGAATCTCACAAGTAGTCTGCGAACTAATAAATAAGCTTGTTTATTTTTTTCTTCTGCCACAATGAAGGATTACTCCGCAGCAGTTAAGCGATTCTTGCAATGGAAGTTACTCCTCAGGATAGCAATTGGTTATTCAACAAGGTCTCACATAGCATTTAGACAGCATGTAATAAATCTTATAAACTATTTAATAACCTAGACTGATAAGGGAACTTACGCTCATTTGAAGCCCAAGGCTTTCGAAGAAAGTTTATTGCTGGCTCGTTAGAGTCAGCTATTTCATGTAAACTGGGGGCGCGGATACTTCCTTAAGAGGGTGGTGGGGAAAAAATCAGGGTTTTATGTTATGCCAATACTCTGATTGGGTGTGGTGGGGAACCCAACCAATCAGAATGCTTACATATAGGGTGCAGAGGCATGGAGGGTACCCTCCGCGCTTCTCCCTGAGGCGTGGAGGGAACCCTCCGCACTTCTCCCTGAGGCGTGGAGGGTACCCTCCGTGCTTCTCCCTGAGACACAGAGGGAACCCTCCGCGCTTCTCCCTGAGGTGCAGAGGGTACCCTCCATGCTTCTCCCTGAGGTGCGGAGGGACCCTCCGCACTTCTCCCTGAGGCACGGAGGGTACCCTCCTCACTTCCCCCTTAGGCGCAAAGGGTACCCTCCATGCTTCTCCCTGAG
>JBCAUG010526746.1:0-14964 GCA_038406175.1 Haplosyllis leylae | reverse complement strand
ATAAATCTCATTTATCATATGCACCATTAATCTTTCTGATGGTATTGCGCAACTTGGGATTCTAGCCCCTTTCAGTTTGACAGAGTTGGTCAGTCAATGTGGAAGAGGCCGGCCTGAAAGAAGACGAAGAAGAGGACCCCCTGGAGAAAGGGTGAAAAGACAGAAAATAGCCATAATGAGTAGAAGAAATAGAAAGAAGCCCAAAAAAAAAAAGGCTATAAAAGGAAAGCCTCCTCAAACACCAGACTCATTTCTCATTCAGCCAAAAGAAGGAGAACATCAAAAAAAGACATCTTTGGTTGAAATCATGGCCACTTGTGAATGCTTGAAACCTGAATTGGACCTGTTTAGCAACCCACCCATGCAAACCAGTATCAAAGAGGGTCAAGATATTGAATATCACCCCTCTACTGCCCTTGAGAAATCAGGACCCATCAAGTTTGTCATTGATGGCACAGGAGATGAATATCTGGATCTATACCATACTAATCTCTACGTAGAAGCCAAAGTGGTGTGTGCTGATGGATCACCCTTAGATGATGATGTTGATGTAGCCCAGTCAATCTCACCCTACATTCATTATTCAGCCAAGTAGATGTCTCTCTGAATGACCGATTGGTGACTTCATCAAAAGCCACCTACCCTTACCATGCTTACTTGGAAACACTACTGTCCTATGGGCAGGAAGCCAAAGCTACCCAATTATCATGTGAACAGTGGTACAAGGATACCTCAGGTCACATGGATGCAACACAAGGTACTAACAACAAAGGATTTGCAAAACAGAAACTCAAAGCTGGAAACAGTGGTATCATTGACATGTGTGGTAAACTGCATATCGATATGATGTTTGGAGAACGCTATGTACTCAGCGGGGTGAATACTGTGATTCAGCTGGTCAGAAGTTCAGATGCATTTGTGTTGATGGCTGATGGACCCAACCCCAACTACCGAATGATTGTGACTGAAGCCATCTTGACTGTGCAGAAAGTCACTTTAAGTGATACAATGAAAGAAGTGCATATCAGAGGCCTTACCATGCACAATGCCAAGTATCCCATATGATGTCTGGATACCTTTGTCTACTCAGTACCCCAAGGCAATCTCACAGCCAATCAAGATAACTTGTTCTTAAGTCAGCTGCCCAAATGCTTGGTGATTGGATGTGTGGACAATGATGCTTACAATGGAAATTACCATAAAAACCCCTTCAACTTCAAACACTACGACATTAACTTTGTGGCTCTCAATGTGCATGGCCGACAGATCCCAGCAAAACCACTGCAGCCAAACTTTGAAAAAGGAGTCTATGTGAAAAGCTACCAAAGCTTGTACACAGCTCTCAACAAGTGTGGCCAAGATGAAGGGAACCAGATCAGTTGCAATGACTATGCTCAGGGATATACATTGTTTGCCTTTAACCTCACCCCAGATGTAGACAGTGATGATCACTTTACCCCAGTGAGAAGTGGCCCCTTATGATTAGAGATTCATTTTGCTAAAGCCTTACCCAACACAATCAACATCATCATACTTGCGGAATTTGAAAATATCATCGAAGTGAACAAGAGTCGTAACATCTTGTTTGATTACACACCTTGAGCAGGATGAATACAACTGAGATTGAACAGGCAATCTGCCAAGACCCTTCTGCTGAATCTATATTTGCTGGGGTTTATGCTAGAGACCAGTTACCTGAGTCAATCAAGTACCCTGCTGCCATGGTATGGAATACAGACCCAGCAGATCAGCCAGGCAAACACTGGGTGGCCTCTTACTTTAATGAAGATGGCATGGGAGAATACTTTGACTCTTATGGACTAGAACCCCCACCTTGCTTTAAATGATACATGGAGAAGCACAGCAAACAGTGGACAAGGAACCAAGTGCAATTACAAGACTTGTGGACCTCTGCCTTTGGACATTTTTGTGTAGTTTATGTCATTTATCGAAGCAGAGGCATACCCATGGAGGCTATTACAGAACAATTAAATTGCATTGATCATAATGATCAATATGTAATGGAATCAGTTGCGGCACTATTATAACTCATTTTCTATTATTCATTGTATTTCTTGTTGAGTTGAAATAATAAAGTTGAAATAAAACAAAATCCTACTTTCATTGTTTTCTGTACACCTTTAATTCCTTTTAAAAAACAATACAATATATACAGATCATTTAACATTGAATAATACAACACTTTACATCACACAAATTTACATACAATTTATAAGGGATAGGGGTGATCCCAGTCTGTGATTATATAATTTCCAACATGGTCCCAGAGAATAACTGGCAAAGCTTTACTTTCATGACTGCCAAAAGCATAATCAGCTTCAAAATTGTGTTCTTTGACTTCATGTTGGTATTGTCTCCACTGAATGTTTTCAATGATGACTCAAGGAAGCGGAAGTTGATCCAGATCAAACACAGATGTATTCTCATAAACTGCATAACCTGCAAGTGCTTCTAAACTGGCCGGACCAGACAACATTTTGAGTCTCTTACTGACTATGTCCCAGGCTTTTAGCACCATATCCTTTGTGACTTTCTGTCCGTGCTGTAAGTCTAGACCTATTTCTCGATATTGTCGCAAGATAGGCCATGCAATAATGTGACTGAGGCATTGATCACACCAACAGGATTTGGTCTGTGCTCTGTCCTTGTCAGAGGCATCTTTGGTGAACCAAAGAGTACTCATGATGCTCTATAAAGTTACAATTGAAATATTCAGCTACAGTACAAAGTATAAATACTTGAATAGCTGGTTTCTGTTTGGTCTACAATTGAAATATCAATATGATTGGCCATCAGACTTCATGTGACTTAGTTGCCATGGTGTCATGTGCAAACAGCATAACTGAGCCTTATGATTGGTTAATTATGACCAATGCAACCTAACAGATAGTATAAAAGAAGGTTCACTGCCCAGGAAATCTTCACTTGGAATATCAACATGGCTCAAGCACAACTCGATGCACTTTCAAATCAAACAATGTATTCTTTATTGATTTAAATGGTGTTACTGTTAAAGTGTGGAAGAAGGGTAAAGAAGGTGTGCATGCTACCTTGATGAAACCTGGAACTACCCAAATCCTGACTCTGCCAATGTCTGTATTTAAAGTTGTCTTGGAGGCTCAAGATGTCCTCTTCTTAGCCTCTGACTTCTTGGCAGGACTTGTTGGATTCTCCCCAGCAGATGTTTTTGATGAGAGTACATGACGCATAAATTTTAATGTTCTGGGATGTGGTATTGGATAGGCTGTGATTAACTGGTGACCATCTACCAGTACAACTATCCATTTACATTCAACTCTGTCTGTACCTCGATATCCAATTACTGTTGCAAACTTGCCAATATACCAGCTTCGTCTAGGATTTGTCTGATGCTTCTTTACTACAACAGGATGAGTCAGAACTTCTTGGATGAGCAAGTCTACATCAACTCCTTCCACAAAAGTAGATTTCTTCACCACATGTTTAGTATGATATTTTTGAATGTGCTCCATGCTTCTCTTTGGACAATGTAAAGACTTTGCCAACTCTAACCCCTTTTAAAAAGATAAAACTGTGATGTCATGTTCAGCTTAAGCTCTCATTGGTCAGTACTTGTGTTGCCATAGTGACATGTGCTCACGGTACTTTTGATCACTGTGATTGGATAAAAGGAGTCTACCTCCAGTTCTAATAGTATATAAGAGGCTACACAAACAGTCACAGATCATTAGAACCATGGCCTCTAATGAAGCTACACCACTACTTCAATGTGAAGATGTAGAGATGTCTGAACACCATCCATCAATGGATATTGATGATGTCTTTACATCAGAACCCAGAAATAGATTGAAAGATATTGCAGACCTTCTGAAATGGTCATATGCATTACACCTATGGTCTCACATGAGTACAGTAACTCATAAGTACTGTTATGGATGTCAATATGATCATCCCAGCCAACTTGAACATGATGTCTGTGTGATGATGCCATTTGAAGAACAGGTACACCAATGGTTTGATGAAGCCTTAGACAGTGTGGATGAAGATGTTATCATAGGCAGCTGGTTTGGATCTCTTGGAAGTATTCGTCCTAGTGTACGTTATCATGAAGTATCAAAATACTTGAACACTGACTATCGATTGATTGAATGGAGAGACAATGCATGGAAAGAAGATATCAAAGAAAAACTTATTTCTTTGGAGCATCATCCACACTAACCATATTCATTACCACATTAAAATATAGAAACAGACTTAATATCTTATTTTATGAGCTAAATCTTTATGTATGTTTATTGTTATATGTTTTACCTAGTGCTCATTAAATGGTTGCTTCAAAATCAATATCTTTGTTCTGTTTTGCATTTCTTCACTTTTCATGTGCAAGCCTTGTTTTGGAAATAGTAGCCTCATTCTGATATTTCTTAGAGTATAAAAAGAAGGGTTTTGACAAATCATACCCATTAGCTTTGTGCTAGTACTTGCTTCAACATGCTTCAACTGACCAATGGCGATAAGTTTGTGTCAATGAGTGGCAGGGAGTTACTCGAATTCATATTCGAAATTACTTCAAAGTACCTGAGAATGGAAATCTGATACCAACAAAGAAAGGGGTTGCTTTGACCATTGATGAATGGAATGCCTTGAAGGCTGAGATAGATCACATCGATGCCCTGATTGCCTTCTCAGAAGATGAACGTATTCTTGGGAGGAAACCAACTCATGCACCACCATCCTCACCCCAATGACCACAAAGTCTCATCCCTGAAGAATGTCTGTACAAACCACCAAGTGCTGATTCAATCTCAAGACAACTTCTACAATTACGAAGAACCACACCTTACCCACAACCACATGAACCAGAACCCTTTGATCGCTGAACATACTGACCTCACCTCTAGCCCCTTCCAGGGCTTCCAGTAGTATTTACTAATTTTAAATACCAGAAATTAAATAAAAAATAAATAAACAGAATAGTCATAATTGTCAGAAAAAAAATTCACCTTAATCGGTCACTTCAAAAATACTTCAAAAATTTAATCGGTCACTTCAAAAATACTTCAAAAATTTGGGAGCAGATATGATGCGTAATATACTACTTGCATGTATGGTTTGGGGACCAACATATCTATCAGCAAGAGGTTCAACACATAAATCATTCACATTTTATTTCAACCTCCAACAAACATATGTCAAAAGCATACCATCTGCGTAACACGCTCAAAGCATATTAAAAACTCACTGGAAACTGATTTCTTTCCCTTTAACTTTGACACAGAATTATCTAAGGCTTGATATAGCAACCTTTGATGAAAGCACAAGTATACAGAAATAAAAATTTGGTACAATTTGAGTTTTTACACATTTGACCTTAACCTTGACCTTGATCAATTTGGGGGAGGGGGGGTTGTTGTTGACCAACTTCCAACTTTTGATGCTGAGTCCAAATCTGCTAAAAACCAAATTTCCCTATATCCAGTGGGTGGGTGGGGGCTTTTATAATTTATTTGCTGAAACTTTTTGAAAGGTAATGTTTTACCGGTGTCTGTCTGCTAACAGGGGAGGCAGTCCCTGGTCCTTTCATTGGGTTACCCCCTGGCCTTTGGTCCCTGGTTCTTTCCTGGAGATACCTCATGGTCTCTGGTCCCTGGTCTTTTCCAGGGGTACAACTGTCTTGTGTGGGGGTTCCCTAGGTAAGGGGGTACTACGCCCAGTACAGTAATCCCCCCAAAAGGACAGGAGTACCGCCCGGACAGGTTACGCTGCCGGCGTTACGCTTCTTGCGGAAAATATGACACCGAAACCATGACTGTGCACATTGGAACAAAAAAGGCAACCAGTTAAAGTGCCAAGGAGATCCTTTACGTTCGCATTGTCTTTCAAATTTAACGTATCCATAAACTAGGCGGCTTTCACGACTATCCGAGCGTCCTTTAAAGCATTGAAGTATCACCAAGGGTTCCACCTAAGAAGTCCTGACAATCAACATTGCTGTATGAAGTTATTATTTTTCTGTTACTTTGAGTTGCCTCTTAATTATTTTTGTAGTATAATACTAATTGTGTCGGACAAGCAGCCTTCACCCAAGTCAAGGACCACCACCGTAAAGGTCATAAACCACAGTTAACCAGACACTTCAGTAATAGATAACATGCCACGTAGCATTGATCTAATCAATGCATAAGGGGAAAGTTTGTAGATCATTGGTAACGACATAGGTCTTGAAAGGAGAAAGGAGGAGATATATCCCAATACATTTGTGCTATTTTCCACCGGAAGAAAACCAGATGCCATCATCTTCTAATCGTTTTTCACAATGGCCGACAGTGGATAGAATTCTTCAATCGGACACACGCTTTTATTCAAGTTTTCCTAAAATAGATCATTCTGCCAGAATTGTATTGGTTCAATATATTATTGGATCAGTTGTTGAATTAAATTTTTGTTAAAAATTTGTCAAAGATTTCACAAGTTTTTGGTGATGCACGGTCCCTAAAGTTCCCGTGCTGCTGTAGACTACACACTTAGGTTGAGAGTCCCATGGGGATCCAACCAAGCGTGTGAAGCGTGTCCCCCACCTGGGACTGAGGCAGAAAAGACATGGGACTAGTAACCAGAGAAGGAAACAGGCACTGGAATACCTCCCTCCCCCAGTGGTGGGCTTGTTTAACTTCTGGATTAGGCAAGAAAATACAATCCCAAATTACAGCCAACTGATTTTACTTCTGATTCCTTGTACGATGTTCTAAAAATCATACACTTTTCTGTATTGCACATTATGGGAAGGAAAAAGTATCAAACTTTTATTTTGTTTATCTAGTATTGCAAATGCCATAAAGTGATGAGTTAATAAATAAAATAAGGTGATGATTGGTCTGAATTGTGTATCTACAATTTGTTATTGTATATTATATAAAAACAGTAAGTATCTCCTTTTGAAAAAAAAAATGATGAGATCCTGAAACTGAGAATTCTATACATTTTCCTGTGCAAATGTTTAGAGGGAAATGAATTCATCCATTGGCTTTACTTATTAGAATATTGTCAAACACTGTTATATGTTTAGTATTCTTGCTTTATCATATTGTGCTGTTTTTGAAAACCTTGATTGAATACCTAGTTACACATTTTAGCTTATTGATAATTGGTTGGAAAGAAGGTATATGTTTATTCATAGAGATACGCGTCAAAGATTACTTTGAAATTATATTAAAGTAGAAAAGCTGAAATTGTTCCATGTAAATTCCACTGCAATCCTCTGATTCATGTCTCTTTCTAATAGAAACTGATTGATTCTATCTGATGCACAATTTTTTTACTTGATAGATGGAATGTTCTCATAAATATTGTTCGGTAGAACGTCAATTATACAACAAACATGCGTGCAATAAAATAGATTATTTGAGGGTGGAAAGAAATAGGGATAATTTTTTTTTTGTTTTCCTGATCTGTAAACTCAGAACCATACATGAAGGGAAAAAAGAAATCACCTTACTTTAACTTTAGAGCACACAGTCATCCTACTACATTTTGTTACACATTTTATTATAAAAAAAATTCAATAGCATTTAGATATCGAAATTCTGAGAACTGGCCAATTCAATTGCTTACAACTCTGCAGATTTAGTGAATTGGGGTTTGTACGCGTCAACACACTGATTTGTTGGTTTCTCATCCTATCTTTTCTGCTATCAGAAATCTTATCATAAGGTTATTATTGGTTTCGAAAAGTCACCAAAAGCAGATTTGCATTGTCAAAATCACACATCACCATGTAGCTCAAATTTGTAGCATGGGCCAGTTTTTATCTGACTTTTGAAGTGCATCACCTATTATTTTTGGGAAGGAACTTAATTTACAAATTTTGTACACTACTAGGTTGTGGTTCTTCCGAAGAGACCAATAAAAGACCGTGAGTAAAAAGATGGCCACAAAGCCTCTGAAATAGAAAAGGAGAAAAGGAGAAATGACAATTGCACAACTGGTCAGCAGACTTTCTCGGAACACCAAAGCAGTAAGAAACAATAAATTAAATAATAAAAAAAGTATTTGGTCGAATATCAGACAGGGTGGGTTCAATGGATAGTTCTTGGTCGTGGGTTGTATGTGCTGTGATTGCATTCTCTCATGTTGTGGCAATTGGATTTTCTTACGCCAGTTCAGTTTATTATGTGGAATTCTTGAAGGTCTTCAACGAAAGTAGCGGGACAACATCATGGCTATTTTCACTCAACTTTGGTATCAAAAGTTTCATAGGTTAGTGGTTAGTGTCATTTTTTGTTTTAATCATCTACTCTACTGACTATTTATTTAATGAGAAATACCTCAAATTTCCAGGTAATAGAACATAAGATGAGTACAGATAACATATGAGTCACAATTTTCACTTTGGTGACTTATTATCTGAGGAAAAGTCAGAAAACTTAGATCAATATCTAAACTGGGAAAAATTAGATTTAGATCTAGACTATTAAGATAATATTAAGATCTAGATTCAGGAAAAACATTTGACTCAGAAAATTATTTAGATGTAGATCCAGATCCAGTTTCCAAAAATCTTTTCTGACCTAGGTCTAGATCTAGACTTAGATATAGATCTAGACTTGCAAAAAATTAAGATCTAGATCAAGACCTTGACTCAAAAAGGAATTTAGATCTGATCTAGATTTATACTTGGAAAAATAAATTAAATCTAGATCTAGAATTGGAAAAAAACATTTGGATCTAGATCTATAATTGGGAAAAAATTTAGATCTAGATCTGGACTTGGAAACAAATTTAGACCAAGACCTAGACTTAGATTTAGATCTAGACCTATTTAAATCTAGTCTAGATCTATAATGATCTATGACCACCAGTGGACCTCTCCACCCAACCTTACATTATTATTTTTCCAATGTTCATTTTATTCTCACCTCACATAGGTTCAACCTCAGATGCCTTTTTGTGTTGAAAAATATTTTTCACCTCGTGTAGAAAGATTCTAAACATTTTGGTCAAAAATCCCTCCGTAAACCAATATGCTACATCTACGAGTCACCAATTACAAGCTAAGAAATAACAACTGTTTTTGTCTTCCAGCTATCTCCATTTTCAAAATAGGAAGTTAGATCTACTCTCCTCAAGTTTTACCACTGAGGACCAAAATTTACTACCCTAACAATAAGTGCTGTCGGAGCAAACTTTTTTCTTTTTGTCACAAAATTTAATATTCAAAATTGCCATCTATGGGAGTGAGTTGAAATTTATATAGTTTCAAATTTGTGGGAGAAGCTAGTATTTTACGAAAGAAATAATGTTATTATTATTATTATTACTATTATATTCCATCAACAGCAAACCCATCCCTCAGCATTTAAAACGAATTTCAAATCATCTTGCGTTATCGAACAATTGTACAGGATTTTTTACTTACGTAAATATATTACTTTTTCTGGAAATTAAAATTATAAATTTTTAATATGGTCTTCTAAATGACCAATAAAAGCAAATCAGTACTTTCTTAAACAGGTAATGGTTTTTTGATGTTCCTGTAGCACCCTGAAGGAACATCAGAAATTTCGGACTAAAACGTAATTTCCGACCTATTAAAATCAATAGTGTAATAACTTTGAGATTCCCGAATTCCAAACTGTTTAGAGTTCTAGGCTTAGAAATCTCTATCCTTGGACTGCTTGATGGCTGTACTGCCTTTAGCACTCAAAACAAAGTGTAGGTTGCATTCCAAGTCTTTATTAACCACTAACTAAGATTTACAAGGGAAGATCTATTAAATAGATCAACATCTTATCTAATGAGCAGTGTTATGCTTGGATTGACAGTTCTTATCCAATGAGCATTATTACACTTAAACTGACAGCTGTTAAGGCATACATTGTCTTTGTGTGTTTAGCACTTCCGTGATATCCCAACTATTATTTAGATAAAAGTGAAGATCTGAAGTCTTTGAATGTGTTTGCTGCATTTTGGTAATTATTAGAACTAAGTACTGTCTGTGTGTTGTAGTGTTTGGGATTCTAAAATGCTTAAGTCGATTTTGAGGCTTCTTGAAATGTTCTTAAACACACTTCACAACAAATGGGTGGATTTTTCAGGGATTTTCCCCTTGAAAAATCTATTAATATCACAAACATCTCTGCATCCACCTTGAAAATTATTACATAGTTTGAAAGATTTGTATGTTGGAATTTTTTGCAAAAAACTATTTGGAGTTAACTGTGCACAGAATTAAAGATAATTTAAATTTTGCTTAATTACATCATTTTTATCTATCAGAAATTTCTGAGCACTGCACACAACCAGTTCAAACCAATTCAAACACATTTTATCAATCACTAATTTCTGACTCTCCTCATGTTACTATTACAAAACCCATTGAAGTCAGTAATTTCTGACATGCTGTCAGAAATAACTGAGTTGTCAGAATTACTGATTGAACATTGGTCAGAATTTTCTAAGCATATTTTTGTTTTTGTCATTTATAAGCTATTGTAAACTTGAAATATGGTCACATCACTCGGATCACAACACCAATATACAATTTTTATTGGAAGAATTAGATTTGTATGGTCAACAGTGGAGGTTGCACCATTCAAAATCTGAAATCCCCATAGACTTCCATTGTAAAGGCTTTGTCATAAATTAGAGATATCTCCGTTTTAGTCAGAAGTTGCTGATGTTCCTACAGGGTGTGTAGCGAGTAAACTGTCAATTCCAGTGGAAAAGAAAGTATATAACTGAAACAACTAATTTTTCTTCTGCGGCGTAATGATTTTGTTTTATTCAGTTTTACTTGTATACGTCTTTCTTGTTTTATTTTAGGTCCACTAGCAAGTTTATGCAATGAAAGGTTCAGTACGCGAGTCACCATGTTCATGGGAGGAATTCTCTCTGCTCTTGGTCTTCTGATTTGTGTCTTTGTCACAGAGTTTTATGTGGTTCTTCTATTGTTTGGACCACTTTCGGGTAGGCCAAAATGTTTAAAACTGTTTCTCTGCTCTTGAATAAATTTATATTCTATTTCCATTGAATAAACTTACATAGCTGTTCTTTTTATTTAGGAATAGGTTTTGGACTTGCTTACAATGCTGCTGTAATTGCCATCCGTGAACATTTCTACGAATATCGTACACTGGCTTTCGGAATTTCTCTTGCTGGAGGAAGTCTGGGACACGTTGTTTTTCTTTGGATTTCAACTCTTTTAATCGACCATTTTGGCTGGAGAGGTATGTGCTACAAGTAAATACAAGTAAGATCAGCTGCAGTCCCCACTTCTTCGGGAGTGTCCTGCAATTGACGGAGACACCTGTCTTCAAATCTAAAATTTGTACCGACCACGAAGCACAGGATGAAGGAAGGTAAGGCCATTTTTTTCTGGTCATTCCCTCCTACAGGAAGCTGGGTCCTCCCTATGGTGGGAAAGAGCCTGCCGTCATCAGGGAGAATCGGAATGGGGAGGGGGTATGAAAGGCATTCTTGTTGGTACATGTGATTATTTCTTCATAAAGTCAATTAGTTTATCTTATCCACAGTCTGTTTCTAAATTAAATGATTAATTCATTTTATCCACAGGGGCTTTAATGATATCAAGTGGTGTGACTCTCAACTTGACTGTGTGTTCAATGTTCTTAAACAAGCCTTCGAATGAAAAGAATAAGATACCAACAGAGATGACTCAACAGCAAAGAAAGAAAAGATTGAAGTCCTGGTCTGGGTATTATTTCCAGAATGCGGAATACTGTGTTGATGAAGATGTGGACAAAATAGAATATTTTTGGAACATTAAGAGATTAGTTTCAATACAAGAATGTCTTGTGGCATTTGAAGATTACAAAATGCACACCCATCATATCGATACCATTGATAATACAATTGATAACAAGGTAATGAAGAAGTCTAGTATTAACGATGGGTTTATTCTGCATGTTGGAGGCTTAAATACTGAGTGTTATGAAAGTGCAATAGATATTTCGGAAAATGTTCAAGAGAAACACATTAACAAATCACCTACAACAAATCCTGATACAAATGGCGTTATCAACAATGGAAAGTGTTTACAAAAGAGTTACAGTATCATATCAGCAAAAGGTCAACGTTGTAAAATGAAGACACAAACCTCCATGCTGGACAAGAAAGTGAGAGAAAATGTGAAACAAAAATACAAGTTGTTGTACAGGAATGTTTATTTAATTCTTCTGCTGATCAGTTTTGTAATGTTTCATCTTGGTATCTCGGTTGCATACTCACATCTTTTACCGTTTGCTGAATCGGAGAATATTCCCTCGTCTAGTGGTCTCTTGATGGTATCTTTGCTGGCAGGAGCAGGACTCATTGGCAAAATTACCCTTGGTGCCATAGCTCAATCACCTTGGGTTAATCCAATTGTGCTTTACATTGTGGCAGTTTTTCTATGTGGTAAGAAAGATTGGTCATAATATGATAAAATATTAAAAGGCACATCAAAATAAAGAGTAATTCTTGTAAAACTGTTCAAATAAACTTTTATTAAAAATGGCTAAAAAGCCAGAATATTTAAGAGAAAACATATTGTCTTTATATTGCACACTAGTTGTTACACTTTACATTGCAGGTGTGCTAATGTTTCTGCTGACAACATTCACTTCACTGGTTCCATTCGCAGTGTGTTCATTCCTCTTTGGATTCTTTAGTGCTGCGTCTTCCCCTACTGTAAATGAATTCATCCTTGTTGTCACAGGACCTGAACTGTTTAACTTTGGCTTTGTACAATCTTCTGTATTCAATGGAATTGGCATTGTATTGGGTGCCCCTATAGCAGGTAATATATTACACATTTTAATCGATTACATAAAACAATTGCCTTTTAAAAATAGAACAAAGACATAATAACTTTCAAAACAAAAAATTCACAATTTATTGTAGGATTTTTGTTGGCTGCAACTGCGTATTACCCCAGTTCGTTTTATTTCGGTGGAGCAGTTACAATTTTTGGAGCACTCCTCACTGGCAATAAAAGAACTCCAAGCGAAGAAGTGAATGCACGTTTATGAATTTAACATCATGGCACACTTTCTATTATTAGTGAAAACAAAACCCAATTTCCCAGGTATGGCGCCAGGAAGCCCCTAGGGAACCACTCCGTGACATCAAGTTTTTGAGATCCCAAAATAGACCATTAATAGGCTGTATTTTCGCCACGTTTGGACTCAATTTGCTGAGTTTTCTTAAGTGGACCTGGACCATGGCAAATTACTTGCTTCACTCTTACATTTCACTAGATCTCTATTGATAAGAACATCATACACTTAAAAGAATTGCTTACTGACCAGTAGTTCATATGTGACTACTGGTCAGTAAACAGATGAAAGCAAGTGAAATATTGGATCATTGGCCAAATGCCTAACAATAAACTATACTGGTTTCGGATGCAACAATGTGACTAAATTTTTTGATTACCAAATATTAGCTATTAGATTTGTATTAAATTTAGAATAATGTAAAAACTCAAATTACCAAATATTAACTATTAGATTTGTATTAAATTTGGAATAATGTAAAAACTCAAGAGCCATTTTTCCTATTGATATCCTGTCATGAGGTAGGAAGAAATTGTCTGGCACCTTGGTCAGCATTCCCTTCTGAATACGACCCGTGTTGTAGTGCTGTTCGCGAAAATTGTTTCTACAACGGCGGCGCGTTTTTCTATTGTTCTAGCCCTGCTGGTAAACTCAATTACCACATGGTCATGCTTGACTGCTCGCAGTGTAGAAGTGCAGCCATAAACAGTGAGTATAGGTCAAAACTTTTTTGTTTTTTCGACTTTTGTTTCAGTCTTTAATGACATTTTACAGATTCTAAAAAAATTGTTTCAACCTGTAATAACTTTTTAAGTCATCAGAAAATTGGTTACAGCCATTGTAGAAATCAGTTAACGCATTCGGGACCTTATGTGGTTACTCCAATTACCACACTCTCTCACTACACTCGCTCCATGTGATAAATTTCGTAACCACATGCTGTCTCATGTGTTAACTGTATAATACCGAGTTCGTCACTACATTTTAGCTTATAGACAATATATTGGAAAGAAATTATATATATATTACTCTTCTAGATAGGTGTGAAAGATCATTTTGAAATTATATTAAAGTAACAAAGTTGAAATTGTTCCATGTAAGTTCCACTGCAATTCTGTGATTCATGTGTCTTTCTGATTGAAACTGATCGATTCTATCTTATGCACAATTCTTCTTTATGGATAGGTTTTCACACTAAGAGTAAGGTAAATAGACAAATATTTATTGGAAGGGATAAGAAATTGGGATGATTTCTACTTTCCTGATCTGTAATTCCAGAACAACACATGCAAGGTTATAGATCTATCATATCACCTTTCTTTGACCTGTGAACAAAAGGTAGATCTATGTCAGGTATTGTTGCTCATATGATGGAAGATCACTCGAGAAAAGTATGAATTTCAATAACAATTTTTTCTTTTCCTGAAATGTACTCGAATAGTCGAAACATGAACGCATAAATTAATAAATCGCCCTTAATAAATCGTGATAAGGATCCTGAGAGTTGGATGTTGAAGTGTACTTCCCGAGGGCAATAAGTCGATTCAAGATATTCATATCATTTTCTATTTAAACTTTAATGTTAATTTCCCCTTTCTGGATGAGTATCTTTGCTTCAAATGCAAATAAAAATATGTAAAATTAATCAAATTTTCAAGTATGTAGTTCTGAAGTGTTCTTGGTTGCTCTCCTGATTTTATTTTGTCCAAAAACCAATACACATTCGACACCTGCTGAATTTTAACATACCAGTTTTTAGGCAATATAAAATCTAGCAATGAAACATCAACTATTTGTGATGAAAATTAGAAATGCAGTGTAAATGTTACCTCTTTTAATCTTTATTTCATGTAAAAATATGTTAAAATAAAGAAGATACGAGAGAATTTTGAAATTGATATGAATATCT
>JBCAUG010526635.1:0-14965 GCA_038406175.1 Haplosyllis leylae | reverse complement strand
AGGCATGAATGCCAGCGTTGCACACGCTTCTTCTAGAGCCTTAGATTCTTGCTCCCCGGATCCCCAAACATCTTTGGAGCCCTCGATTTCAATGATCATTATTGGCACCCTGTATGGAAGCTGATTGACAGGGACTGTGGTTGCCAGCTCATGATAAATTACAGCAAGATCTGGCTTATGAACAAGTGTCCTTTTCCGACATGGGCCCCCTACTCCAGTACACCCCCTCCAGGTGGATGTCTGGAGAAATTTGGAGATATTCTGGACATCAGTAACATAAGGGACAACAGTTGTCGCTGGATGCGGGTTTGCCACCCTGTACAAATCAGCTATGCCCCACTTATTTGATTGATGCTCTACCAAACCCAGTGGTTTGTTTTCGCTATTGTTCGCGAATTCCAATTGCACCCGTGGCAGTCGAGGCCTTCGCTGTCGATGGTACTGATTCATGCAGGGAACAAGCTCGAGGTGTATTTTGTCGAGAATTTCTTCCATTACTTGTCTGAAATAGTATAAAAATAATTACAAAATATTTACGGAATTTGTTAGGAATTATAATGTATTACACTGTATTTCATGTGATTGAGAGGTACACAAAAAATAGTTACCTTCCCATGCCGTTAGGCCAACGGCTATAAAATGTAGTTTGCAACAGTGTAATGAAGGCATCCGAATCCGCAATTTCCTGTGCATTATCTGCTGGTATAAGATAATGATGATCCACTGAAATAATTTTGTTGTTACTTGAACACATAGGAAAGGTGTGTGGCTAAAGGCAAAGGCAGACTGTCACCGTAAATAGCTTAGGTGTGTACATGCAGGAGACGATGTGTGCGACAGAATTAGAACATTTATAGAATTACACCTAATGAGACAGAATTACAACATTTACAGAATTACACCTAATCAGACAGAATTAGAAAAATTACAGAATTACAACTAATGTGCAGTGCATTACAGATGTGTGTTACAACTAATGTGCAGTACAGATTTTGGTAAAAATACTTACTATGAGTCAAGAGATTTTGGCAAGCCCGGACGCCCCTACCGGGAATGATTTCAAAGTGGTCCTTCTGCCACACTAAACCGTTTCCCACGGCACCTAATTCCGCTTGCAGACGTTGCATGGTCTCCGTTCCCATGACATCATCATAGACTTGTTGCTCCGCAGGGGTGAACTGTAAATTTAAGTCCTGTAGGACCACGTCTGGGGCCTCTGGGACATAATATGTAGATGTAAAGATGCCACGATGCATCCGAGGCTCCCTGGAAGAGTATTTATTGAGTTGTTACAGAGTAATTATCGAGTGATATGGATGGAAGTTATGACTGTGTTTCTGTTTTTAATTAGGTCGATTATAGAAAATACTAATTATTTAGAGTAATGTTATAGTATTATTTGCGATGTGAAGTTTATTTTATGTATGATTAGTGGGGGGGAAAAATAGTTGTTAGAGCGATAATATAAGGTACTTACAACTGTGTGACTGGAGCTGTCTGTCTACACAGATTTATAAAAAAAAGGCATTTTATGTCATGTACTCTCCGTTTTCCAAATACGAGCATACACCTGATTGTCTGGATAACGTGATTTTAATAAAGTAAAAGTCTGCATGTTGATAAAAATTTCAAACGACGCAATTCCAAACTGCGCATGCACACTGACAAATGCTTTAGGAAAAGTAGATAAATTTTATTTTGTAAGGAAGCATACATTGCTGTAATTGATAATTAGTGTTTTGGTAAAAGAAATAAAAATATGTGTGTAGATTTGAATATTTTAGACAAAAATTTTTTTGGGATTTGCTGGTAGTAGGTGATAAGCGCCAAAGATTCGTGGTTCAAATATACAGGGAATAATTTAGTAATTAGTGATTATGGAGGAGACAGGAAAAGAGGTAGAAATAAAAAAAATGAAGATGGACGAAGAAATGGAAGAGAAAAAGACTGAAAAGAAAATTGGTGTGGAATTAGACAGAAAGTTGCAGGTAAGGTTTTGAAGTAATTGGAATTGAAATTAGATGGGAGTAGAGGGAATGGTAAATACTGTGTAATTGGAAAAGATGTACTTCATTTAGGTGGCTAAAATGTATTTGTGTTATATTACAAATAGATCTTATGTTTCAGACAGCGTCTAAAGGAATTATCCATGCGGGACAAGGGCCACCACAAAACATCGCCAGGGCGGATATGTTAATTCTGGAGAGTACAGAGGAGGAATCTAGTGACGAGGAGAAATGTAGTGACGAGGAGAAATCTGTAAGTTTTTGGAACAGTTTTAAAATAAATGAGGAATGAGAGGTGGGAGTGGGAGTGAAAAAGATTAAATGGGGAATAATTTCTAAATGTAATAGTGGAAAAGAATTTTAATTTTTTGGGTTTTCTTTCAGTTGAAAGGGAAAGGAAAACGTGAAGGAGGAGCAATGAGGAAAATTGAGATTGCGGATGACGACGCATATGGATGGTGGGTCATGGGCCTTGACATGATGGAACAAGGCCTGTCGCAACAGCTCTCTGGTATTGTACTCATCAGAAAGGCGGCCCTGATAATGGCGGAAAAAGAGGATAAAAAGAAAAAGGAAGAAGATGGGGAGAAAAAGGAAAAAAAGAAAAATGAAGATGATTAAATTAATTTAAAACGGATTTAAATAGAACATAAGTAAAATAAAGTAAAAGTAAAAAGTTAAAGTAAAGTAAACTAAATTAAAAGTATAAATAAAATAATTCAGTTGTAAAATTTGAAAAAATAAAAGTTTATAGAGTTTATAGAGTTTTTATCGAGTATTTATCGAGTTTTTATCGAGTACAAGTCCGTTATGATACGATGTTAGGTTACTTACGAGGGTACGATGACAGATAAAAATGAATAAAACCATTTGAATTAAGAATCAACAAATCCATCACATGCAAGAATCAAGAAACCCATCACAAATTAATAGAACACATTTCTTATGTTTTGACTGCGATGTACTTATTATCGTTTACGGTGAAGTATACTAGCTTTTACGCTGATCTAAGGAATGTTGTGGGTCTAAAAACATTTTGAATTTTAATATATGGAAGTATGTTAAATATTCACATAAAGTAGAAAAGAAAATCATTTTTTAAGTATTATAATCACCGTAACGTTAATTTAAGTAAAACACCAGAAATAGCCAATTAAAGTTTTGAAATGGTATATAAGAGCGTTTAATTCTCTCTATGGATCGGGTTGTATGGGTCAGGTACAGCCTAGTATTTATCCAAGAGTACGGAAATGCTCAAGAACGTTGAACTTTGTTCAGAATGTTAAAAAAGGCCTGTTAAAGTCCTGGACCTCAGTCGGGAAGGGGTTCAGGCCTTTCTCGGGCCTTTGTCAGGCCGACTCCCCTGAGTTTTTGCACTAAGTAAAAATAAAATTAATTTTTAAAATTTGAAAAAAATAAAAGTTTGTAGAGTTTTTATTGAGTATTTATCGAGTTTTTATCGAGTACAAGTGCGTCATTGGCGCATGCGCAAGGAGGGCAGTTCAAAGAAAGTGTAACAACAAAAACGGAAGTACTCAATCTACCAGCTGAAAGCTATTTCAAATGATGCATATATATATGCATAAAGCGGCCAAAGGGTTAAGGGATATCCCACTTAATTTTCGAAAAAGCCCAAGCAGCAACGTGAAGTCTTGGCCACGTGTTCTACACACGACCGATAATCAAAATGTTAAAATGGCAGATCTTTGAGATGGATGCAATACCTATCTACAGACTTCTGTGCAAAAAAAAGCACTAAAAGATATAATACACATTGGGTGTATGAAGCATAGACAGTGGTCCGAAATCACATCGGCCTGCACAATCATTATCTGTAGTCTTATTGTATTTGAAATAATTAGGCTCCTTGTGTAGCTTTTTACTTTCAAAACGCCGGACACTACGAAAAAAAAGCAATTACTTCCCAACCCAACTAATTATCTTCATATTAGGAGAGCGTCGTTGTAAAAAGAAAAGACGACAAAGAAAAACAAAAATAGATATTGTACGCCGATTTCAACCTATAAAATTATTAAATTCATGAAAACGAGAACTTAGAAACGGCGCAAAGGTTACAGTATGAGTTTGCTATTTGAAGAACGGAAGCGATTTAATAACACATCTCATTCCGGCGCCTGGGCGTCAATTTCATCCTTATGTAAGGTGAAAATCTACGCACTGGGTGTACGCCTACGTCTGTCCTTGACATTGCCTTTTCATTGTCAGTGACATTGAATTATCCATCCTCCTACTTCGGGAACTAAATTTAGGAGTACCTACGATTTGATGCCCGCTGTAAATGCCGATGGCATTCCCTTTCTTTTCTGAAGCAGCTTCGGAGTCGCCCTATTAGGACCAATCTCTTAAGAAAAAGTGCCGTTTTGGAAACGTGTCTCTATTTTTGCGTTTTTCACATTTAGAAAGATAAATATTTCAAAAATGGAAGAAAGTACAAAATCTTACACTTATTCCATTTTCTATCTGTCGCTGTTATCGGATACGTAACTTTACTCCATGTACTTTCAAATTGTTCACGACACATGCAATTTGCGTCATTCAGTCGAGTTCCACCTCGAGTATTCAGATTTTTCCTCATGACAAGAAGCTATGGAAATATACTTGACAAAAATCCATACATTTGACCATAAATTTCATTTCGCGCAACTTTCGTACCTTCATCAGCAAGACTTTCCGGAGTCTGCTTCTAAATTTAATATTAAGAAGCAAGGCGTAAATGTTATAACTGACCTTTGCAGTGCATATTTACACTGTTCAAATGCTCAAATCCGTGTAGCTTTTCTAATGTGGACATTTTTACTACGGATGGTTTCCCTGAAAGCAGATGCTTATGCACAACAAAGTGACCAGCTTGAGCTTTTTTGTTATTTTTAGATTACTCAAGTTGGCTGGAGCGGATTGTTACATGATGAGGAGAGAAGGTATTGGATACACATCGTCACAACCGCACATTCACATAACACGAGCCAGCACACGAGAGGTGAAGGTTTATTGTCACCCATTTCATTAGTCCATTGTCTTCCACCTTCCCTTTTCACTAGCTTAATTATTAACGTAGTTTTTGTCTAATTTTAATATCTACTGATGTGGGTTGTTTCCAACGCGTTACTAGATTTCAGAATTAATACTTTGATGTTTACACAAAACATCAATTTGCTTAGGCAATTATAATTAATATTGAATGAGTTGCCATTTTCAACTTCACATCAATTTATTTATTTAGCCGCGGGAAAATGCTATATTCTTAGTAAAACTTGGGCATCCTACTCTTTGTTTCATAATTTATTCACGATAATGGAGTTATATATCTTTTTCAATGAGAAAGATTAAAATAAATCAGTAAATTCAAAAGCTTGAATTAACTTACTTTGTGTATTTTATATTCCAGTTGAAAGTTCAGACAAGTTTGGCAGATGCGTTTAACAGATTAGACATGGCCGGTGCTGCAAAAGACATTCGCAGATTTAACTACGTAGCGAAGGTACACTGATCATGTCTCAGTAAATTTATTTCACTGTTGCACTATCACAAAGACATAAATGTTTGTTTCTTAAATTTCTGCTTTCGCAACATAGTAAATGTCAAAAAATAAGTTTATGGTAAATGAAACACTTTGTAAAATTATATTATTAAGGATTAATTATCAACGTTGACGATATGTAGGGTTTGTTTTTAATAAAACGGCAAGTATAACTGAAAAGTTTACTGTGACTCTTTCCAGATTTGTGAATTGCTTATTCGACATAAGTTATCAAACCTAAGTGGCACTGCACAAAAGTTGCTTTTCAACATATTAGAAGAAATGGTACAACAAGGTAATTAATAAACGCGGGACAATAATAATGTTTTTATTGTCGTGATGTGTGTCCTTGCCTTGTCTCATAAAATTGTAATTTACCAAATAATGTTGCTCCTGGTGTTAAAGTACATTTCAAACGATTAGTTAACAATGGTGAACTAATTTTATTAAACGACAGTTTGAAAGAAATACATTTCTAAATGATGAGTTTCCATTGTTTCCGCGTATCGCGTTAATTAAAAAATATTTTGTGCAATCAGGTGTGTTTTGGTACTTATCAACACATTAAATTTTTGTATCATCTGGTATCAAAAACAATGATTAATCTAATTTAGGCAACATGACCGTACCAAGCTTGTGTTGCTTCCAAAATGTTCAAATGCTAAATCAACTTCAAATTCTGAACTTTTCCCAGTGAATGCCAACTCTGCGACTTGTTGACAGAACTTGTTAAAGTGAAAATAAACTAAAATATTTGGTAACATCTGGTACTTTGGCAAATTTCAAATTATGCACCAAACTACCAACATTCATCATGCTCGTGCATAGTAAATAAATGATACTGGTCTCTTTTAGTTTGGAATCCTCCCAAAATAACACTGGACTAGTTATCGTCTATTTCGCAAGAAGCAGATAACACGTAGTCCAGTACATTTTCTACAGTGAGGGGACTATTTATCCAATTCATGATGACCTTGTTGGAACAATTAATTTCTCTTGCAAACCTATTTCTACTGTGTTCGTTGAATTACGTAAGATATTGAATAAACTAATTCCAATTGCAGCTGCGAAGAGGCATACCAACCTGTCGGTACTACAGGGTTTACTGGAAGATGTGGAGATAGCGTTACGGGAAGGGTATTACTACCATGTAGGCAGTGAGGCCTTGTGGCAACATCACGGTGATATGGTCGTCAGAATGAAAAACACTCTGAATGCCGTCGAACTCAAACAGGTGAAAACTCATTTTTACTGTTTATCGCAAACAAAAACTCCGTAGTTAGCTCTTTTGCATCGTCAGAAATGGGTTGCAGGGTTATAAATGATCAGGGTTCACACTTGATGACAAAGATAAAGTAATGTATTATCATCGTTGTCAATGGAACCTATTTTTATCGACATGAAAATTGTCGCCAAGTGCGAACAGTCCCTTACATTTTAATCCTTTTCCATCGGAGAACAACACACTCCCACTGCAGTAATTACAGCAGGCTAGTTTGAAGCGAACATAATCACACTTCAGTCTTAAATTTGTCACGAAACTTTCAAGTTCGAGTGCGGAAACAAATGAAATATGTACGGTAGCAATAATTACTTTCTTTTTTTTTCTTAATTAGAGAGAAGAAGACGGAAAGTTGACGATGTCTGACTTACCGGACGACTGTATCCGAGAGATCCTACTGCGAATGACAGATCACAAAGACATCGTCAACACAGGCGCCACCGAGTCACGTGCCAACGAACTGAGCGAGGAAAAATCTCTCTGGCGTGATCTCTGTCTCTTCCACTTTGACAACATACAAATTAACACGCTACTCAAACCCGGTCAGAACCTGGAGACATTCACCACCGAAGAGTGGAAGCAACTGTACAAAAGACTCATCAAGTTAGTAAACAGTTCAATTGATCATTCATTTTACCATAATCTATCTCGCAAACCGATTGTTACAAAAACACCCGGGTCAGTGGTGATTTAAGGCAAACTAATCTGAATTTAAAATTTTCTGAACAAGGATCAATCAGATGAAGACAAAAATATGAAAAATTGGAAATCTAATGTGTACTTTTCGTACTTTGGGTTTTTGCCATCTAATTATTAACAATACCATCTGTGTGTAGTTACTTTCTAGCATTTCTATTATTCTAGTATTTCTAGTATTTTCACTTGTCAATATAAATTGTTATGTAGGCGGTTTGGAAGTAGAGATGTGTTTGCGGAGATCCTGCACATATGCCGACACTGCAACATGTTGTATTGGAGGGTAGGTTGAGCCAAAAACAGTTCAAATTACCGCAATAACAGTGGTAATTCACGAATAGCATCATAACTTTAATTCTAAAATTTTCAAACATGATCTAAATATTTTCAGGACCACGGACATCCTTGCCTGATGCCAGACGCAGAGCCCAAATCGATTCCACTCACACCCTCTATGTGCATCGAACTGTTCAGCACCTAAATCCCCTGTATAACATTGACCTTGACCTTACAGACTTTCAAGGTCATTTGGCACAGAATGTCAATGCACAAACTGTAAAGACTGACGCTGAACTCGCAAGAAACGAGTCAAAATGGTTTCGACAATTGTACATGTACCAATCTACACATTAGTTGTCGCTGATGCCATTACAATGCAACAAAGTGATACCAGACAGTTCTACATTACCAGTTTTAAACGAAAACGTGATAAACATAGTATTGATACTGTAGCATTTGCTGTTACCATTGCCTTTTAGATTTTTTTTTATTGAACCTTGTATTAATGTACTTTCTGCACAATCTGGATAGAGAGCAATTTCAAGTTTCATAGACTGGACTTTTCTATTAAAATAAGATGTGAAAGAGAAACGCGCCAACATATTATATGTAATTTTAATGAGGCGATATACTAATAACCGTTAACCTCGCCGCTTGTGGACGGACGAAATGTACCGTATTTAACAAAATAACTGGTCCACGGTGCATTCAAGCTTGTGTCAAATTAGTTGTTTTTGGGTGCTTAAACGCAATTAGTAAGTCCTGAATATGCTGACGTTGATTTTTACTGTTGATGCATCACCGAGATGCTGGTTAAAATTTACCATTAGGCTACCTATCCAGATTTTGCTCACTCCCGCTTGTTACCAGGATCTGCCTTTGTTGATATTTGCCCACATGCAATGTCTGTTGTCTTTGTGACAACCGTCATTTGTTTTTAACTGTACAAATTAATCATTGCAATTTCTAAGTGATTATCCTGTACTTAAAATCTTATTGTGTACATAATTTATCCAAATAATGGTGCTGTGCTACGTTACGTCTTAGAAGTTGCACACTGCCCGAAATGGAATGTTAGCTTGAAATAGCACGTTCATAGAATTATTTACTCAAGTCATTACCATGTCATATGAACAGTATTTTCTGATACTTTGCGCATTATACTCTAAATGTACACTAGATGATAAACAGAGTGCTTTCTAAATAACAGTGCAATTTAACTTATTGCCTGAAAAATGTATCTGCTTACCGCCGTAACATTTGATCAAGATCAATGAACAGAACAAATAAAATTTTAATGCTTATATTACTGTATTCACAAGTTTGCAATGTGACTTTGAAATCATAGTACATATATTATTGCATATTATTTCATGTAATACATGCAGGGTTCCCACTTTTTCCTCTGACAAAATTCCCTGACTTTTCCAGTATTTTTTTCCATTTTTCCCTCACTTTTATTTTAATAATTTTTATGACTTTTATTCAATATATATTTTTTTGGGTAATTGCATTATAGGTTAGCACTAAAATACTATTTTTACAATACCCAGAAGTAAGAATATTTACTCTACTGAGTCCAAAAATAGTCTCATGAAACTCAAATAATTCAAAACTTAATACAATTTGGGCCTACCCCTGACACGAGTGGCTTATACACCACCCAAAAAAGGGAATTTGGGGATAATTTTAGTGTGAAAAATTTACTAATATTTTAATTTTTGGACTAATTTAATTTTGATTTATGAATCACAGTTTTCCCTGACTCATTTAAAATTCCCCGACTTTTTGACATTTTTTCAAAATTCCCCGACTTTTCCCTGACTGGAAGAAGTTGTCTCATTTTTCCAGGTTTCCCAGTACCGGTTGGAACCCTGTACATGATACATGTATACGTGTACAGAACATTTACAGGGTTTATCGAACAAGACGAAATTACAGCCTTAAGGTGCAATTTCAACTCTTTCACTGATCCAGTAAATAAATCCAATTTGCCTTCACATAGTCAGAAGATTCTGGTCATAGATCAATTTAGCTTTGCGGGCTGGTCCCTTTAGATGTGATGAAAAAGTAACTTAAGTGACAATCAAATAGAATAGAAGTTAAAGAAGTGTCATTATTTTGGTACATATAATGAGCTAGCTTACCAAGTATATGTAACGTCAGTTGTATATTTTGCTTCTGAATAATAAATTATGAAAGAATACCGTGTCTTTGTTTAGCATCACCTTTTAAGAAATTTGTTCCAACCACATTTACAGCAAGACATCTTCCGAGTTCCCACGTTTTCCGGACTTTTTACCGACCGCGTACGTAGTACAGAGAGAGGTTATGTTTTCACAGGTGTCTGTTTGTTAACAGGGGGGGATACTCAGTCCAGCCAGAGGGGGGGTACTCAGTCCAGCCAGCAGGGGGTAATAAGCCCAGCCAGGGGGGGGGGGTACTCAGGCTGAGTATCCCCCCCCCCCCCAAGAACTTGCTACGCCGCGGTCGGTATGCCTCTTGCGTTCACGCAGGAGGACTTTCTTGTTCAAATATAATTCCATGTACACATAAAGTCATTTTTCTGTGCATACCAGGTGGTAAAACCCCTCTTTATTGATTTAATGGGATTGTAATGGGCAACGACTATTGCAACTCTTTGGTATTTGAATACGTATGTCTATTTTGTTCCAAGGGTAAATTTCTACTTTTTTACACTTAGTTCTTGCCGGACTTTTCCTGGCTGGAAGAATCTCATTTCCCATAAGTTTTCCAGTTTTTTAGTGTCACTGGAACCTGATCTCGGGTCTTCCAACAATGAACATTTATCTTCCCAACCAATTCAAGCTGTTCCTTCCAGTCAGTCTGAGGAAGTAAACTGCTCTGCATGTATCTACAGACGACCATTAGTTAATTCATCGAGCAATCGTAACACTCGCAAGTCCCATCTCCTCCTTGTGCCTTTTCAAATACATTACAGCAGTCTTTATTGCTATCACAGTGAATTTTTGTCAGTTCTCTGCTGTCAAGTAGGTTCGCTGAAAAAAAAACTCGCGAGGTTTGATCTTGCATTCTTGTTTCCAAATTAAATATTGCTAATAATTTCAGTAAAACGGACTATAGTCTGTGGTTCATTTCTCACCTTTCTATGGTTTTTTCCTCTTCCTTTTTCTGTTCTACGTCCTCTTCTCTTGCCCCGCTCTCACTTTCTTCCAGAAACTGTTTCCGTCTAGCTCGCGCCCGAGCACTTGACACTGCTTTCTGATGTCTTCTACTTGACAGGTGGACTAGAAAAATAAAAAGTACTTGAAATGTACTGAGCAAAAACCGTTGCAACTCTTTTGTATTTTAATATGTATTTCTATTTTGTTCCAATATCAACACATTACAAGTTCAACTAAAGGTAATCGCAATAACCTAGAAATGTACAAACCTTTCCATTCTTTAACGGTGACAAATATTTTTCCGCCACAGATATCACAGACGTTGTGCTCTGTTTGGTGCGTGTATTCCTCCACAGGCTTTGGCTCCTGCTCAGGCCTATCACCCTAAAAAAAACACGCAGCGACTTACTTCGCCTGATTCTTCCCGTTGTAAATCAGTTCACTGAGTCAAGTGCGACTGACGATATCTTTCGCTTTGTGCAATATTGTAAGATAGACCTACATTGAGCACCGCATCAAGGATTCGTACAGCAGGCTCGTACACATCTGTCTCCCACTTGTCCGGGTACGTTGAATCCAGTCCATATACAGGTGGCACTACTCCTCCTCTACCTTAAAGTGAAATTATATTCAACGAACCGACCAACTCATTTGGTTACAACTAAATAACCATGGAAATTAGAGTTCTATATAAGTTTGAGAACCTTGCAAATCTAAAAAGTCAAGTCATACTGCAGTATCATATCCTTGACTGCTGCAAGTCACTTGCAGGATCATCGACTTTTCTGAGCAATGACTTTGTATCCAAAAATTCTTTACTAACGTTTCAAGAATCTTTGTGAAATCCACTTGTTCTGGTATCTAGCATAACGTCTTGTGACTCGTTTCATGTCGTCAACTCCTGTAACAAAGTTAAGAGTGTGTCTGCTTCATAGTGACATAACAGTTCATGTTCATATTTCTCAATTCTTATTCCACAATTTTTAAAAAAATTCTTACATTTTCAAACAAAAAGTAGTATTTGTTGAGTATTGATATTTTCTACAATTAAAAAACTACTACCAATAGCATAATGTGCTTTCCCTAGCCGAGTCTGTCTGTCCTTTTCGTCCATCAGTAGGTAATCGTGGAATTCCTTGAAGCCGATACTCTGAAATATCCCCAACGTATAATCTGCCGTTCTGAATACGATAAAAAACAGCAAAGTTTGAATACTTCCATTCAAGATTTTTTCAATGAAAGTCAACATTTTCCATTCCACAATTAATGGGTGATCTACTTTATCGAATTTGTTTGCAAGATATAAATAAAGACAACACAGCTACGATCAGTAAATTGGTTTTAATTATTTTCGCGCCAAATAACCCAGCATATATATCTTAGCATTTGTGAGAATCAAACAAAAACTCGCTTGTTTTCTTGTATCCGCTGCTGATTGTATTCAGTATGGAACTGGGTTAGCTCGTCAATGAGTCCAGCTTCAATCATCTGATCTACTCTCTTATTTGTTCGGTCATCTAATACTGGAATAGAAAATAAAATACTCTCAGAAATCTAAAATTGACCCTTCCTAAATATTTTCAGTATTTACAAACTGACACAGCTACCATTATGTCTAATTATTTATCATCACTCACCAGCCTGATCACATTCAACGTGGAGGATAATGTTGTTGGGATATCGAAGAGTACCCCTTATTTTACTGGCTCCATCTTCGCTGTGCTGGGAGTCCAGAAGTTCACTCATTGGAACACCTCTCTGTTCATAAACTTCCAAGGCCCTGCATTTATGTTAGATAAGTTGCAACTCTTTGTGTGGGCTTGCGAGTGGTGATATTTTGGGTATGACTCTCGGGACTTCAAACAATCACTACCTGATGCACTGACCATTACCTTTCTAGTTTCCTACGATTGTTTGGGTGTATTTTTCTTGCACTGACTGGATCCACTTTTTTCAGTTCCTCATACACTTCTTCATTACTCATTTCACCATACTTCTTCCTGTAATCGTCAAGCACTGAAGACATTTCAACATTTTGACTACTAGCATCGTTTTCCCGCCAGCTGGCCGATGTACTGCCATCTGCAGTTACTGTCCTGTTTGGTTTATTTATTATGCTGTCCTCTTCCGTTACACTGGCTTCGTAACTTCTATCTCTGTGGTTTTTTTCCTTACATCCTTCAGATGGCACTGCTGCCTTCGTCGTCTAGGTTGTTGAAATGGGGAAGTTAAAAATTTAATTAACTACGATAATTGGAAAAACGACGGGGTAGGGGTCCAAAACCAGGAATTGAAATCGGAATAGTTACATATTTGACTGGTAATTGGTGGCTCGTTAGTCACGTTAGTGGTTGATTGACGGTTTTTGCCCCGAAATTTTGGGCCTGTGGTGGGGACCTACGAAGGCCTTTTGCAGCTCAGTGACTATACATGGGATGATGGTTCTATTTGCAGGTGGTGGGGACATCTAACCACTATATGTTGTAATCAAATTTTTTTTTGCCATAGGTGGTGGGGACCCTAAAACCTAGTATAGAATGTGCTTCGCTCCCCTTTGCCCCCTTCACTCCCCTTTGCCCCCTTCACTCCCTTTCGCCCCCTTTCACTCCCCACCACCTGCGACCACAAAAAGTTCAGTTACAACATTTAGTATACAATATGCTTCACTCCCCTTTGTCCCCCTTCACTCTCCTTCACCCCCTTTGCTCCCCACCTGTGACCACAAAAAGTTCAGTTACAACATATAATAGTGGTGAGGAGCAAGGGGAGTGAAGGGAGCAAAGCATATTGTATACTAGGTTTTAAGGGTCCCCACCACCTGCAACCACAAAAAGTTCAATTAGTGGTGGTGGGGAGCAAAGAGGGCAAAGGGGAGCAAAAAGAGTGAAACATATTGTATACTAAGTTTTAGGGTCCCCACCATCTGCAGCCACAAAATGTTCGATTAGTGGTGGTGGGGAGCAAAGGGGGTGAAGGGGAGTGATGGGAGGGGGGCAAAGCGAGCGAAGGGGGCAAATGTATTTGAGGCCTGGGCCTCGAGTAGCCTTGAATGTATTCGGGGCCCTTTGCATTCACTCCCATTCGCCCCCTTCACTCCCTTTACTCCCCCTTTGCTCCCCTACCCTCAATAGCCCCAAATATATTCGAGGCCTGGGCCTTGAAGTCTTGAATGTATTTGAGGCCCTTTGCCTTCGCTCCCCTTCACTCCCTTTGCTCCCCTTCGCTCCCCTACCCGCAATAGCCCCAAATATATTTAGGGCCTGGACCTCAAATGGCCTTGAATGTAATCGAGGCCCTTTGCCTTCACTCCCCTTTTCCCCCTTTGCTTCCCTTTGCCCCCCTTCACTCCCCTACCCTCAATAGCCTCGAATATATTCGGGGTCTGGGCCTCGAATAGCCTTGAATGCATTTGAGGCCCTTTACCTTTGCTCCCTTCACTCCCCTACCCTCAATAGCCCCAAATGTATTCGAAGCCTGGGCCTCGAATAGCCTTGAATGTATTTGAGGCCTTGGCCTCAAATAGCCTTGAATGTATTTGAGGCCCTTTGCCTTCACTCCCCTTTGCTCCCTTTACTCCCCCTTTGCTCCCCTACCCTCAATAGCCCCAAATATATTCAAGGCCTGGGCCTCGAATAGCCTTGAATGTATTCAAGGCCCTTTGCCTTTGCTCCCCTTTACTCCCTTTGCTCCCCTACCTTTAATAGCCCCGAATAAATTTGTGGCCTGGGGTTCAAATAGCCTTGAATGTATTCGAGGCCTGGGCCTTGAATGTATTCGAGGCCCTTTGTCTTCACTCCCCTTCACTCCCTTACCCTCAATAGCCCCAAATATATTCAGGGCCTCGGCTCAAATAGCCTTGAATGTATTTGAGGCCTGAGCCTCGAATAGTCTTGAATGTATTTGAGGTCTGGGCCTCGAATAGTCTTGAATGTATTTGAGGCCTGGGCCTCGAATAGCCTTGAATGTATTCGAGGCCCTTTGCCTTCACTCCCCTTCACCCCCCTTTGCCCCTCTTCAC
>JBCAUG010526524.1:0-14966 GCA_038406175.1 Haplosyllis leylae | reverse complement strand
TTTATATTTCAAAAGTAGCTCTATCCTTGGTTCAATGCAAATTTTGGCCATTTTTTGTGAAAACAATCAATGTTCAGAGAAAGATGGTTTGTTGTAATCAACTTTTGAGGTCCATTTTGAGAATTATTTTTCAACATCGTCCAGAACAAGGTTAATCAAATCAAACAAGTTCTAACAGTTTTCACAGACGCACGGGTAGTATTCAGCATGGGATGCGGACCTCGTGACCAATAATAGAATACAAAGAAGAAAAATGGCACCTCGAGTTTTTTTTCACTTTTTCAAATTTAATACAAATCTATCAGCTAATACTTGGTAATAAAAAAATTAGACATATTGTTGCAACCGAAAGCAGTATAATTTATTATTGGGTATTTAGCCAGTGACTCAATATTCCACTTGCTTCCACTTGTTTGCTGACCCATAGTCCAATATGGCAATAAAAATGGCGCTGGGTGAGAATAAGTCAAAGATTTTAACGTGTTTAGGATATAGGTACGTTACAATCAGGAATCCTGTTTTCTTTGTAATTTTTGTTCTTTGTATACTCGATCGTTTGTATGTATTGAACAAGATGCTCAGATTTACCAATACTGGATACGAATACCAGTGTACTAGGTGAATAAGGCACATGACCTAATGGTTCTATTGTTATAATTCGTTAACATCATAAGTTTTACACAAACAGAATTGGCAATAATGGCAATATTGACATAAGTGGCTTTACTACATGAAAGCAGAAAATACCCACCAATAAAATGTTAAACCAGTGAGTATTGAACCTGGGACCTCTACCATTCAGGTCTAATGCTATTCTCTCTGAGTTATCAAGGCATGTGCTAGCAAGTAACACATGCCTCAATAGTTCCGAGAGGAGAGCATCAGATCCAAATGGCTGAGGTCCCAGGTTCAGTGCTCAGGGGGTAACATTTGCTGCTGGATATTTTGTTTTCACATAGTAAAGTCTGTGATATCAATATAGCCATTTTTTGCAAATTTCAGCTATTTTGAGAAAAAACTCGATTGGGTGTAGGGTAATATACAGACAGAAGATGTAGATTAAATCTTGACCCAAACAAATTGTCCGTAAAGATACAACACCGAACGATTTCTCCACTTATGAAAATCAAAGAGAGTGTTTTGATAAATTATGTGTTGAGTATCTTCTCCATCACTTGATATTGAAACGATTTCTTGCTTCATGACCAAATAATGTACTTTGTTGTAGTTGTTCGTATGGTCATATTGAACCTGAATCTTCGGTAGAAGGACTGTAGAACAAAGACAACTCCATTTTATCTACAGCCTGAAAAGGCTACCGTCACAACAATAGTTGTAGTCTATTTTATTCCGTTTAATCTGACGTCATGTAACTAGGATTGCACAGGAGTGTAATCTCTCAAGGACGCCTTTCTTTTGTGATAGTCCTTTGACTTCATCGAGTAGAGTGCATTTTAGTACAAGCTTCATGATGCTATTTAGGAAGTCCTTTTGTACTTGTGTCAGTTTCCCTGGCTGTAGTTGATGATAAAAAGTGCTACCTTTCATGTGTTTGAAAAGATGCGCATATTCTTGTTTTATTGGAACACAACTTGTTTTTACATGGAAAGTTTCATCAAAAATGTAATGGAAAATCAAGCACGTTTCGGAATTTTTAATCTAGTTTGCAAACCACTGAACTGCCCACCCCCCAACGGAAACAAAGATTGTATCACATGTACATGTGGACTTCTATTTTTGTCTATTTACAGAATGCATAGCTACCAAGTATTTACCATGATGCTGCACGTCTAGCTGAGTGATGTAAATGGCTGGATGGCCGTGATTATATTATGTAGCCAAGATGACCGTGCACGAGGTTTTGGAGAAATTTGCTGGCGGGACGACTATGCATGGCGTGCCTAAAGTTATCAACTCGAGGTTAGCCCACCCCCTCCCAAAAAAAAAGAGAAAAAAGCTCTTCTCAGTTGAAGGCAGTCTGCAATGCATAAAAACACACATATAAAAGAGTAATTGGTTATGATTTATGTAAAATGGACTCAAGTCTAAGCCCGAGCAACACACAAAATCAAATGTGGTCTCAAAGTATTTCAAAAGTTCGATAATAATTAATCCATGGATACGAGGTAAGATACCACAGCTCATACATACATGGACTATTACCAGTAAAATTACTTTCAAAGCCAAAAATATTATTGAACAAGATATACAGTGCCTGTATCCACATAGAATTTTCATATTTTTTGGACAAAAAAAAGTAGCCCATTGGTTTGTAACCGGTATTATTGTATTGGTATTTTCTATACGTTTCTCACTGGACAAAATGTAGTCAGTAGACTCATTAGATTAAATCTGTTGTTATGTTACTGGTCCTCATATCAAAAGAAAATCCTTCAGTTTATGATATCTCTAGCGACAATCCATTATTTCTGAGGACTTGACCACCCAGACTTACTCAACTTCCATTACCTATTATTTTCCAGATCAACTATGGCACGCTGTTTCTGGGCAATAGTCTGCATCGCCGCTGGTGCTATGTTTTGTATGCAAATGACAGAGGTCTTACAACGATATTTTTCATATCCTAAAAAGGTAAACAAGCAAATAGATGTATTTTCCTCTTTGAACTGTACTCTACATGTAATGTAACGCATTAATTTCCAATAAGAGTACAATAATGCTCAAAAAGACATTTTTCCATGTTATTTCCTTTTAGAAACAAAGCAAAACCAGTTTTTTCAAGGAATCACTTTCACTTTTTAAAGTTTCTTTCTTTTTAAATTAAAACATCTAGAATTTTGCGTGCATTTTAATGAACGCTTTCTTTGCTGCCCTGTGACGATTCATTTATTTCCAGTTATATACACAAGTATACATTGCAGTTATACTTGAGAAAACTTGAGATACACATATGCTTACAATCTTGTGTACGGGAGATACTGCACACAAATATGTCTACATCCCGAAAACCACCATACCTTTAGCCATTTTTGGCCATGGGAAAAACAAAGTGACATGCAAGCGTTCAGTCCAGTTCCGACTTTGGAAGTAATGTTTTTGCAGTGTATTATACTGAGCACAGAGCTTTCCGCTATTATTCACTAAGGCTCTTGCCAAGCATTTTGTGTAATGTACATATTAAGTCGTTTTGATTTTGTTAGAGATTACAGCCATGGCTAATGCATTTCTGTGCTATGTATTCATTGAAAGTTTTCATCTGTCTGTATCTCTATCTGGACAATTTCAGAAAATTTGATAAAGAAAGCCCAGAGTTGGAATCTAGTGAAAGCAACTCAGTTTTTGAGCAATCGGAGTAAAATTCTGTTGACGTTCTTTTTCTGCTACATGAAGATACACCCTGGCCTTCAGTTGTCTTTGAAAAACAAAAAACATATAATTTTGTAGAAAATCACACAATTTTCTAAAACTATGCTAATAAGTAAAACCAAATCGCAGATCTTTTCTGCAGTGAGAATAATGCACGATAAAGGTTATCGGTAATAACGTAAAGCGAAATCCCTGCTGTATCTCAAGTTGGGTTAATCTAATCTTGGATGTTGCAGGTTACTGTTGAAGTGGTACCAACCCCCGTGCCTTTTCCAGCTATATCCTTGTGTAACATGCGCAACCTGGATCCGTTTATTCTCAACACGATCAACAGAAAGTTCATTGAGAATGCAGATCCAGTATTCCATATCAACACTTCTGATAACAGTTTTGTACGAGAGTACATGCGTAATACTGCTAAGTACGGACCACTCTGGTATGACTATCAGGAAATGTACCCATACATGTTCCAGGAGGTATTTTCCCGGACAACCTATTCTGCCAACATAGAGGATGATGTAATAAACGAAGCTGCTGTTCATCTGGATGAATTTGTTGTAAATTGTTACTTTGGTGAGCACAGTTGTAACCGATCGCGTGATTTTGAAAGGTTTTTTGACGCCTATTACTTCAACTGCTTTACATACAATGCTCCTGGAGGCATTGATAACTTTGCCATGAGTGAAGGCATTGATAATGGTTGGACCAGTGTCTTGTTTTCGGGATCAGGGATGCTGGATAAAAACGAGGATATTCGTGTTTTGCCTGGACTGCACGAGTCCAGATCGGCTGTGGCGGCCAGTGAAGGGGTGAGGGTGGTGATCCATCCACCAGGCACTATTCCTTTTCCCTTCACGGAAGGATTTGACGTTCCGCCTGGATTCAGTGCCAGTTTTGGGATTCGTCCGAGACGCATAAAGCGTATTGGACCTCCTCACGGTAACTGTACTTTATCCAATCCTTTCGGGATCATCTCGGAGCGGTATCGTATTATGTCATGTCAGAAAATGTGCCTTCAAAAACACATAATTAATGTGTGCAATTGCAAGGATATAGCGTTGCCGGACCCCCCTGAAGGGACGTTTGATAAGCCAATCCCACCGTGCAGGGATACGTCAGAGTTTCCAGACTCATGCATGTACAATGCAACCGGAGAATGCTTGGAAAAACTTTTTGACCTGTATGATAGGGTCCAATGCATACGGGACGCCAAAGATTGGCTGACCAAGAATACCACACTGATGACTGGATGCAATTGTTTTCCACCATGTGATGAAATTTTTTACGATGTAAGCTACAGTTTGTCAAAGTGGCCAGCGAGTGGATACGAAGGTAAAGTATCAGAAAAGTTTAGCGCAGATAGATCTAAAATAATCAGCATCATGACAAATTTTAAGGACTAGAACAAATGTTCAAGCTGAAAGATACACAAAGAGCAACAGTTTTCATCAACAGTAAATTAAATGTTTCTCAGTACTTGTTGTTAGAAAATAGGAAATGCATTTTACTCAGAAAGAAGGGACAATCTCATCTGAACAATATTGAAACCAAGGTCACTTAAATTACCGTAGATTCATCCTATTTGTGTTGGGCCGAAATGCAATCACAACGTTATTGAATGGGATGCTATGTCTGAATTAAATTTAATCCATGTAACTTCTAATCAAAAGGACAATATTACTCGACACAAGTCTCGTTTCTTTCAAGTTAGGCATTTTTTATTTCTAGTGTACGTGTTCACGTGAAATTCATTTTCGTTTTCCAGGTGATGCTGCTTTCCACGATATATTTTACATAGAGAATTTTAGGAACAGATTTGTAGACACTCGTAAATATGACGAAGTGCTTAAATATTTTAATGATTCAAGAAGGTATGTTTTTTCCGGGTGAATTTTAAGCCTTTTCTTGCATGTTAACCTGCGACGTCTTATATCTCCCCCACCCTCCAAGTATCCAAGCCATCTAAGATGAAAACGAACAACTTATAATGTTAATTGTTTTATGGAGTAAACAAAATAATAAATAATCTGTTGACCATTTAACCCATTATGGTGAGACTCACATGGGTGTTGACCCTAAATAGTCCTATCAAATTCGGTTCCTAATAAGAACCCGAAAGACAGTCAGGGCTCATTGTTTGCTTTCGTTCCTGTGGGTACGAAGTACGAGGGAATGTAATGTTTTCACTCATGTGTGTGATTCTGTTCACAGAGGGGAAGGGGCAGGTGGGTAGGTGACCCAACCTGCCCCCTTCACCGCCTCTCCCCCAACCAGATAGGTAGCTGACCCACATTACCCCCTCCCCGAGGTCTTTTCTTGTTACCTTTTGTTTTGACTTGATTTGAATAAATTTCAACAGTAACAGTTTGAAATTTACGTGAATTTTTTAAAGTTGAAAAATTTTGAAACAATTTCTCTAGTTTTTGCTATTAAATTAAATGAAATCAAAAAAAAATTCAAAGCTGTGAAGTTCAAGAAAATATATGAAACAAAATCAAATAAAAGTGAAACCGTATTTCTAAAAAAAACTTCAATTGTTGATTTCAGAGAGCATTCCATGAAGGATTTTGCCAGACTCAATGTATATATTGCCGACAGCAATGTCATTATTACGCAAGAGATGGAGGATTACTCTAGTACTCAATTGGTTAGTGATATAGGAGGGCAGCTGGGCCTCTGGGTAGGAATCTCTATTATTACGTTAGCCGAGGTGAGTAACAAACCGTAATTTTACAGATGGTTATGCATTGCATGAAAGAAAAGATACATGTGGCTGAAACACAGGATATCCATTTTGACAAGAGAAATGTCATTTCTGACACATCTGGAAATTACAATAGGAATCAAGGCAGACGTAAGGGGGCATTTCTCTCAACACATGACAACCTTGAAAAATCATCAAAAAGAATATTACACATAAAGAAGCATAATTTGTACGTGAAAAAGTTACAAAGTGTTTAATTTAAAGTAAAAGGCAAATAATTTGAAAACTTAAAAATTGTGTTCCTTTTGCACACATGTAGATTTTCACTAGAATCGCTTTTATGTCATATTAAATTCCTCATTCAAAGAACAGCGTACATCCTTTAAGATGTCAATATGTGCTCATCAGTTTATTTTGAAGGATACACCTATAATTCAGAATTCATCTATACCATGTCTATTGCAGGTGCTAGAACTTATAGTGGATCTCTTCAGATATTTAGCAGCACCGAAACCACGCGTCAACAACAGGCGAATGTATCGTGACACGAGGTACAAAGAAACTCCGTACTGTAACAATATATACGGACCGCCTCTGGACAACCATGAATGCACAGCTATGTTCCTTTCCTCCCGAAGCAACGGCGATGCTAATTTCAACAGATAGCAAACAATGCGTCGGGCCACAAGCAGTAACTCGTGGTTCCCGTTCTTCAATAACCAGTGTTCATCAACTTACAAACTCCGTGATGACGACGATACGTGATATTGGATGACTGCTAATTTTTTGAAACAAAAAGTTCTCTCGTGCATTACCAATATGGCAAAGGATCGATGATGGAAAAACCTACAGCCTTTTAACACTTGATGGGTTTACGATGGTAAAATAACGATGGGGGCGTATTTCAGATTCAAACAACACTGTACCACTAAATAGGGTAATGTGGATACGCCCCAAGAAATGAATTAAATACATGGAACATAGTATTTCTGAATAAAATCTCAATAATTAAATAAACTCACAACCGTGACAAACGTCATACAAACTAGAGTAGTCTGTGGGTGGTGGATACTGAAAGGTAAACGTCTCACAAAGACAACAAAATAGTGCATTAACAGTGAGTAGAGCGCGAAAACAATAATGATACTCAGAATGATAATATGGATTAAAACTTAGTGACATAACTGTACATTGACAGTATTAATTAGTAAAATTTTATCAGTGTAGTTATATTTGTATCAGGAATACAAATTTAGTGATGGACACTCAGCTATGGTAGTGGTGTAAATACAATACCTGCTATGATTCATAAATCTTGCCTTGCTAACCTTGTTGACATCCAAATAGGATAAATTACTTTTTAAGGATAAAGTTATATATTCCAGTATCAAATTTAGGATTTGTACTTTTTGGATATACCGCAAAACATGGGCCAAAAGGACAAAAAGAATTCATCATTCCAGATCTGCCGGGTGGTGAGAAATTTACAAAAGAGTTTGTGAAAGAACTGCCAACAGAATGGAATGTTGAAATAATAATTGCATTACGATACAGACATGTTGACTTTGGTGAAGGGAGTTACCGTCAGCGGTATTTGCCTGGCTTTTACAGTGAGAAAAAAATTACTGACTATTGCTTCTGTTGATAGGATCTTCTTTTGTTTGAGATAGAAAAAGTATAGTTAAGTATGCATTTTATTGCCACAATTTAATCACAAATAATTTAAACATAGGTACAAAAGTATCTAACTTTAAAATGCCTTTCTGCAAAAGGGAAATGCAACATTTCACGAAAAAGAGTGAAATTTAACTCCAACATTTTCGAAATTTGTGTCTTCTGCACCAATCATAACAAGACCACGAAGCATGAAGAGACATTAAAATGTACAGCAAATGCAAAACTGCTCATTTTCGTGCCGTTATGAAATCGTTAATATAAGCCGTAGCAGCAACTAAGTTCTAAGTCTGTCAAATGTAAAATCACATATTTTCCCTTTTCAAATTGCCACCACATTACGTTTTGTCATTTGTTTTCATTGCTAATGTCTTTTTGTGTCTTGATAAATAAATTAAATTCTTATTGGTATATACATGATATTAATGAATAGAGTAGACAAAATGCTGATGATACTGCAGTTTAAATGTATAGTAAGTATATCAAAGAAAGCATGCGTATTAATGTATACTGTACACCGGTTGCGTCATTTCCTTTTATGTTTTCGACGCCCATCACTTGGAGAAACCACTGTTTCAAAATATCCATTTTCAATCAGAACATATTTGAGGTTATCTTATCAATGAGGGAAAAAAACCATATATTTCTAAGACACTTCTCTTGGTTTCTGTAAAAATATGTTCAATGCATTAATCAATAATCCATCGAAAGGAATTTCGCTCCTTGTCAAATTTATAAGTAAACATCAGATCAACTCATGGTATGTTGACAAGTTACAAGTAAACATGTATATATTGTAAATATATTGATGCTATTTGCGAAATAAAACCTCCTGACAACAAATTTTGTATTTCTGATCTCCTCATTCTCTATCCAGCGGTAATGCCAAGTGAAGAAATGTTTCATCTTTTAAAAGGTAAAAATCACCATAATATTTAGATCTATCTCGATAGTCTGTATTTGAGCTTAACTTATTTCACTGAATTACATGAAATCGAAGCAAGGCAAAAAGGGAAATCGAGGCTGGATTATTATGTAATAAGAAAAGGCGCAAATCATTTACCAAAGCAACATTGGAAGCTCCCTTGAAGTGTTGAATTTAAGAATGTTTTCTTCCACGAAATTAAAATGAAAATGACACAAATCAGGTAAAGCAGAACCATTAATCTAAGCATATTTTACTCAGTTCAATCTTTCCTAGTTCTAATTTGATTCATCGACACTGACCTCACACTGTCTCCATTAAAATGCAAGGTGATGTTCTACAAAGTGTAACGAGTTGATACTTGTGTATTTACAATACGTAAAAATAAACGAGTCAGTAATATTTGTGCTGCACACTAGACCAGAAATTCAGATGAGGCCTGGATTATATGTGCGTCAGAATAAGATCAATTTCCATTTGTCTCAGTAAATTTGTCTTAACAAAATGTTTTATTGCTGCAATATGCCGTAGCAACATGTCATTGCATGAATGTTTTAGCAGAAACATGTGCAATCCATTTAAATCTCAATTATTTTCTGGAAAATTTGCGATGGTATGACAACTGTTGGCTGAAGATGACCAGAAACTGTTTCTTATCGAGTTTTCCCGTAATTCACAAAGTTGACAGTGTTGACATAATTTTTGTATTGCCTAAATATGAAACTAAGTGAGATGGAGGAATCAATTACTTTAATTTTAATTCAAATTACTATGACAAATTTAAATTTACTTTGGAACTGACTTCGTACTAAACTGCTTTCAATTTATTCCCATTACAACTTGTATAAAAATGCCAATATTGCCAACTTTGTGTATTACAGGAAAACTCAGACATATAGGTTATAATCAAGTTGAACTCATCATTTATTGTCTCAGTAGAAAACATAAAAATTTAGTACTTTTTTGGAAAATACTCAATTCCTATTTGTATACTTTGGTTGATTATGACACAATAAATAATTCGGGAAGACATTTTACTTGTGGAGTCTGTAATTTGGAAAATGTAGTGACAAAACTGTGAAAAGGCAACTTTAGGTCAAGACATATTAGTTATTTCAGTGTATTTTCTAAAATATGGGAATTTACATACAAAATTACCTTCTGAATTTTCATTGTGAATTTTAATTTCATCCACTGAAACATAGACATTGGAGTTGAATATTTTCTTGAAAAAGGAGTGAATGTTGACATTTTCAGCCGAGACAATAAGTGATGAGTTCCATTTAATATAACCTGTGTTATGGTGCACGACTTCTGCACAATCATTTTATATGAATTTAAAATAACTCCTTATAATATTATGTTAACAAATACATCTTGAGTTAAAAAAAAAACCATGTTTTCAGTCGTTTGTGAAATTTTAAGAGACTTTTATCTGTCAACTTGTTAGAAATTTATTTCAAAATATGCAATATTAATTAGTTGTGACACAATCAATAATTGGCAACTTACCTGCTGAATAATAAAAAAAGATAACCACACGTTGTTACATATCAGGAGACAATAGAAAGTATAAGTTGTGGTATCTAAAGATCTATTCGATAATGAAGTTGAACATACAATTGCTAAAACACGTGTATGATAAAGGAATGAATGTGAGCGCTAAAGTAGATCTGCAAAACATTAATACGAATACATAATAATCGGACACTTTACTGACATGCAGACACTGTACATCGTTGATTAAAAATCGTTTTTATACAATTGCTAGAAGTTAACGTGTGTCCAAAATCCGAAACAATGGTGATTATTTGGACACGAACGCCAGGGAATACAATGGACAAGAGCAGAAAACATTGTAAGGTGCGTGTTTGGCGTACCTCTTTATGAGAGTAAAGAGCAGTAGTCAGTTTAACGTAAGCATGTTTATTCTACTCTGACCCTATTAGCAGTGCACTCTATATATACAGGTACCTAACGGCCTCCTATTGGCCGGTATATTCCGGGCATAGGGTATGGGCGGAGCCCTCCCTGTGGGTGCTTAGGCACGTGTCGTACCCTGCAACATTTCCATATCTGCACAGCATAGTGACATTGATGTCACTGGTGCTGCTGATGTCTGTGTTGTTACTTCCATCATTACTGTTGTGGCCCCCGTGGTCATTGTTGACTCCGGCTTTGATATTTCCGCAATTGTCATTGTTGCCGGCCTTGTGATAATTTCTGGTGTTAATGTATCTTCTTTACATTCACCATATCAGTTACTGTTAGATACAGATGGTGATTGTCCAACGGGTAACTTTGTGTGGAAAACGTGACGCTGTGACCCATCAAATGTGACCGCCTGCATTGAGTATTGCTTGCACAGCTGAAAACAAGAAAATGTATGTAATCAGAAGAGGAAATCGTCAGAATCCTAATTGCAAGTACCTTCACATCAGCCAGGAGCATACCTACTCAAGAAGAAAGCTTTTCTTCCTGACTAGTCCTTCCTGGCTGGTCTTTCCTGACGGGCTCTTCCTGGGGTGATCTTCCTTCCTGATAGGTCCTTCCTGGAGGGGTGGGCCCTCCTTCTTAGCTAGTCCTTCCTGGGGTGGGAGGGTGTCAGAGGGGTCTGTCACATTGAATCATGGGATAAGTTCTCAGGGCGTCATAGGATAGGTAACCACTGTGAACAGAAAGACAGACATGAGTGAAAACATTACATTCATTCGCACTGCATACACGGGCGGTAGAAATGTCAAATTGCGTGATATCACACACAGATGATTTTGACAGCAATTAGGAAATTTGAATCAATTTCTCTCTAAATTTCCTCACAATAATAACCTAATTTGGATGACTAACTTTTCAGGAATTGAGCTACCTAATCTGTATAAAATCTTCATTTTTTCTCAACTAACCTCTCAAAAGGTATCTGTGACACAAAATCGATGAAATAGCTGATTCTTAGTAAGCCATCAATAGTAGCATATTGTTATTTGCTGTTCAGGATAATGGTGACATAAAATAAATTGGTTTAAAGTACATTTGGATATGTGTGGAGCTGAGTAATATCTTACACTGGTAAGCATTGTTTTTTGGCTGTTTTATCCGGAATCTGATCGTTAGATGACCATCGAGCCTTGTTCTCTTGCCAATTTACCGAGAAACAAGTTGCGTGAATAACACTCAGTTCATACACAGCTGGAATAATAGGAGAGCATTTTTCTGGGTTTTGAATCGAGAAAGATGTAAAGAAATTCTTAGGTCCCAAAAAATTGGACAGAATGTTTGTTTCTGCGCTTACAAAAGTTCACTTTGGTTTCCGCTATTTGAATACAGTGAATATGTTTCTCTGATGAAGTGCAATGCTATTGGCGCTCCTGATAAGTATAATTTCTCTGCCAAAACATACCACGTATTTTTGTTCTTGACTTTTATTTTGGACATTTCTTTGGACATAATTTGACTTGATTTAAAACCATACGTACCAAGAACAAATGAAATTATTAGTAATGGACCCGTCATGAACGAATATAGATGGTGCCTCTATAGTGCAAACAAATAGGTTGAACCCAATAGAAATGCTTTTTTTCCAGAAACACTTTCCGCCTTGAAATGTTATCCAAGAATTTGTTTCAATTTAATATATTATATCCTTTTGTATTGGTATCAAGGCACCTTTCTCCTAAAGTGAATTACTGTAGGTTTGAAGGGTGGAATACAGGAACGATCAACATTACCCTTTCATAATAAATGAGAAAGAATCCACAGGCAATATTTAAACCTAATTATTGAGACGTTAACATTGCTTTCTAAGCCAAATTAGAGTACTTTTCGAAAACATCAATATTCGTTGGAAGTGATTCCTGTTTACTTTCCAAAATGTACAACACGATTTTTGCAATCTGAAATCTAAAATGACTATTATTATAGCATTTGTTTAAATAATTCTTCAAAATGTCAGACAATATCAAAATATCAAAATCCGTTCAAACATTGTATTTGTATCTCATGAATTGACAAGATGTCAAGAAGTTTGGTTTGAATACTACCTGGGTGAAACGATAGCGCGGTTCCGCTAGAGCCCTCCGTAAACTGTTCTGTTGACCTGTTCGTGTGGTTGTTTGAAATCTGGCTGTTTCTATGACAAAAATGTATAAAAACATTTCAGACAAATGCGTGTACACATCCTTCTGCATCGCTTACTTTGCACAACGATATTCACACTATGTTAATTAACATCAAACATGTTTGTGGTGTGAACTTAATGAATATTGCATGCCACTGATGCCACATCCATCACTGGATCTAAGGTTGAATGCTTATCCAAATAGGCCAGAGAGGCATGTGCTACTTCGCAGACTTCAAACTGAACTTTGTTTCATGCACTGTTTCACATTTTGAAAAATCATTAAAGCATGTCTGATGTAAATTCTGTCTTAAAATGTAAAATTTGATCTTATCGTGAAAAACTCGTTTGCGATGTCATCCTGCAGTGGGATGTCCTCTTTCCTGTTGCTGCTAAAATCCGGACTTACCTTATTAATTAGTAATATGGAATTAAATTCCTTGATTCTTCCTATTTGTAATCGCTTCAAGTCTGTTCCTTTGAATCTTGAATTGAGGTAATTTTAATCAAGCCCTTGTTTCTTCTACTCGTGTTCACTGTTTAGATAATATTGTTAAGATGTGTCAAAGAATGGTGTTTTATTTGTGATGAAATGATGACATTGAGAAAGTACGAAACAAATTCTTCGAGTCCATAATATGTTTGCCATTCAATTGGTTATTTGCTGGGGTCCTTTGGTTAATTAACACCATTTGTTGTAAATGTCATCAGTATTAATAAACTATTCTTGAAATTAAGCGAGAAGATGAGAGAAGCTATTGTTAAAAAGCAATAAAATACATGTAGAAATCGACTTGATTGTACTTCGACGCGGTGATCTTCTGCTCCCATTAGATTAGAGAAATGAAGTCAATCAAAAATTTGAGGTACATTTAACGTATTTTCAAGGGTTTTTGAGGGCAGGACACACATTAAAACAACTAAGAATTAAAAGCTTACCTGAGTTTGTGTTTTGAGAATAAAAAGGTGGGTTCCCCCAACATATAATGCAGAGGAAAAACGAGGTGGAACAAGAAAGAGATTAAGACACAAGTCAATATATTTTGGTTCTGTTCACTCCAGTCTTCAATTCTCGAAGGGGAAGAACAATTTTCATTCCTTGATATTTTTGAAAGTTATTTCGGAGGTGCATGGTGTAAAAATCCGACAAAAGAAACTTAGCCAATAACACACATAAAAGACTACTGATGTGCAAAACTTTCAGGCTCTTGAAAAAACATTTTGCAAATATGCTGATCTAAGACTTAAATGCTGACAAGATTGACAAGGAGGATTTTGTTGTTATTTATTTGAGCTTTTACCATAGAAGATCTATCACCAAATCAAATTTCTATTATTATTGGTGTAAATACGCCATTTTAAATCTGAATTATGTAATAGAAACACGGTAAAGAAATTTAATAGCTAAAGATATTTGCTCGATGCTGGAAGATTTTTGTTTATGAAAACCCCTAAATCAGATCAATGAATTTTCTCACCTGATATATGAAGATCACATTCACCATACCAGTTACTGATGGATGAAGATGGTGACTGTCCATTGGGTAACTTCGAAAAGAAAAGGTGACACTGTGATCCATCAAATGTGACCGCCTGGCATTGAGAATTGTTGGCACAACTGAAAACAATTAATCTGAATAGAAATTCAACTGAAATTTTTCTTTTGAACTTTGATGATCTAAGATATGAACGTGTCTTACAGTGGTACACAGGCTTCTTTGATTGTTACACCCGTCTCAAATTCGTTAGCTGACCATCGGGCGCTGTCCTGCTGCCAGTTTATTGATGTACAAGCAGCAAATATAACAACTGCTCCATAAGCTGGAAGTAAAGATAGACATAAATGTTCAGTTCAAAAATACTTTGGCCTTCCAGTCAAAATCTTTGGAGATTTTCTTTTTATTCTATTCCACTACAAGCAAGTAGGCCGTAAACAGAAATACCATATTATCTGACAATTTGATTGTGTTGATCCAACATTATCACCTCAGTTTCTTCATTACAGATATGTTCACGTTGTTCAATAGGAATGTACAGATTAAAATATTCAAGCAAATTTAACTCTTTCGGCCTCCAACTTGCTTTTTTGTGCTACGTCCAATTGCACACAAAAGTAACATTCAGTGCCTGTTTCCCCCAGATTCTAAGTGCAGGAAATGATACAGTCCCCTTATCGCACATGTGGACAAAAGCACACTATGCAATTACTGCAGTGAAACACT
>JBCAUG010526413.1:0-14967 GCA_038406175.1 Haplosyllis leylae | reverse complement strand
ACAGTAATGGAAATATCTTTGTTTACCACTACATCTAGGAATGTATCTGTTGTCAGATATGGAGTGTGTCTGGTAACCATACTACTTTTAAGATTTTGTCTTGATTCCCTGAATTCGGTGGATTCATTGAAAGTCATTTAGGGAAAACTCAAATAGGTTACAATACTCTCTATGACTGTGCTGACATGGTAGAGCTTTTCACAACATTACCAACTTCATTTCAGCTATAGCATTCAAAATTAACAAGACTAGATCTATCTAACCTTGAAATGTAATCCCCATTTCTAATTTCACATTTACCAACATCAGTTGGCGCAAAAATTTGCAAATACGTGGGAATACGAACTTGGAAAAATCTTGAGTGCGACAATGACAATCGAGGTTTTCGTTTTCAACACAAATCTGGTATTTCTGTACAGTATTGACATCGAGGAGTTTTGAAAAGTTTCAGCAAAGAATAAAGTTGCCTATGGTGGGAATTGAACTTACAACAAGTCCAAACAGTGAAGTGGAACATGAAACAAAGTCCTATTTAAGGATCTTCTATTCAACACATGTCTGGATGGCAGAGTGGAAATGGCATCTGACTTCTAATCCAAGAAGATGGTTGGTTTTGCAAGTTCAATTCCCACTTGAGGCAATTTTATTTTTCGCTGAAAGTTTTTTAAAAACCTCGATGTCAATTTTTTACAGTAGTGTCAGATCCGTGTTGAAAAAGAAATTCTAACACGCCGATGCCTTTTGTGTTGTCCCGTACCTTGATTTGCATATGAATATTGTGAGCCAACCTAGACCGGGCAGTCTAGGTTGAGCCGACCTAGACCATTGCTAGGAGGAAAATGGCCACCTAGCAGCAATAGACTTTGAGCTAGATCTACGTGCATTCTCAGTTGAATTTTATAAATAAATACATCTTTTTATAAATAAATCCACTCACAAATTGTGTTAGAGTAGGAACCATCACCTCTCATTTAGTTTAGGTTGTCTCAGACCTCAGCCAGGGTGTGTCCCTGTTCTTAGGGAGGGACTCACCCTGACTTTGGTCTGAGACAACCTAAACTGAATGATGATTCCTGAGTGATGATTCCTTGAACCTCGAATGATATCGTATTAACAAGAATGAGAAACAGTTTTGTCGAGGTCGCTATCGCGCCGTCTGAACAGACCTTAACGTAGACAAATTCCACAAAAATACAACTTGCTCTGGGACATTGCTGGAGCGATAATATATTCATATATCAGTTGCGGATCCATACAAGTTTAGTCCTACAGATTTTGCACTTTTAAATTTAATTTAATAAACATAATTAAATGTAGGTGGCAAAATTACAAGGTCCAAATTTTGTCGACTTCAAAGATTCAAAAGGTGTGTGAGCCCCTTGAAAAGAATATCTTGGATCCATCACCTTCTTGGCAGAAATTCTTTAATTATAAAACATTTGATGCTCCAGCAGAGGCATCCAGAGTATTATGTAACTACAGACACTACTACAAGGACGAATGACATTATCACGCGTTGCTAAGGAGTCCTTGTGTCACTAGAAGCACATTGCTTCCTTGTGCTTCGAGCCAGTGACGTCTTTTTAATTCCACGACTAGCAGGGACGGGCTGTACCTAATTATCATTGCTTTTGGCATGACGTTGCTATGTGACACTTTAATGCATGGCGTTTCTAAAAATAGTCATTATAAAGCTATATAAGGACACCATGAATATGTTTAGCATTGCAAGAGATTTTTGCACACAGCTTTGAAGGACTTTGATCTCGATACAATCTCTTAGTGAATTTGAGCTTCTTTTCTTTTCACTGAAATTTTCTCTCGGATATCGAATTTTTTCCTTCTATAAAATTTTCGTAAAAGGTTAACGACTCAAAAGTGAGTCCGGTTTTTTTCTTTGACAATAACTTAGGGTCCGTTCATAGAGCAAAGAGATCCACAGCTTCGCTGGTCAGATTCCACTCCTGTAAAGCCCCGCTCACATCGAGCGAATGCGAAAATTTTCTTTAATGTTTGTCGCTTATTCTTTGATCTTTTCTCATTGTTCTTGATTTTTTTGCTTTTGCTGCCGCTTTTGCTTGGTGTGAATAAGTCCTTAAGGTCTGTTCACACCGAGCGACCACGTCACCATAAGAAATGCGATGTTGACGGGTTAAATGGGGGGTATCCAACCTATTTTGCCTATCGCAGTGCCCGTCAAAAAGATCAAAATTGCCGCTCGTTAGAGTAACGGTGACGGAGTCGTTCGTTGTGGATGGACCTTTAGTATACATTATGAAAACACCATAAATGCAAACAGTATCTAAACAAGAAAGTCCTCCTGCGTAAACGCAAGAGGCATACCGCTTGCCGCCGTAGCAAGTGCTCGAACTGCTGTCCTATCGGGGGGGGGGGGGTACCCCATCCCTGATCAGGGGGGGTACTGCATCCCTGGGCAGATGGGAGGGTATACCCTATCCCTGGCCAGGGGTACCTCATCCCTGGCCGGGAGGGGGGGGGGGTAAAATATCAAAGGTGCCGCTCGTTAAAGTTATGGTGGGGTTATGACCTGGACCTGGGGTACCCCCTCCCCAATGTGGACAGACAGACTCACGCCTGTGAATACATTACCTTCCCCGTCGTACTATGTACGCGGGCGGTAATTACAATCTGGCTCTTGGCAGGAGCGGCTTAAATCCCCCGACTTCGACTTTTTGAATGAATGGAAATAGGAACTTCACTCTTGCACACAGATAAATTTTCTACCTTAGAGTATCAGTATCATTGGACCAAGGTCGAATGTGCATTACGCCAAACAAAGTCTAAAATTGGGGGGAATCAGTGGCCCGACAAAGAAAACTGATGTCATCGAAAATTAAAGAAAAGTAAAATAACAAAATCTGATCCTTTGTTTCATATTTCATAATTTTGCATTAGCTTTACATTTTTTCTTTCCCTCTTGTGACGTCATCAAAATCAGATATTCGGACATATTCACAAGTGGTGCAAATAGGCAAATGTACAAATAGATGAGATGTGTTGGCTGCAATGTCACGAACACACAATAACTAATGAGACTACACTACCATCTGTGTGTACATTACGCATGAATGCAGATGTGCAGATGCCCATGCTATGGTATCTAACGAAGAGGGATCTGTGTTTTGGGTGGGGATGAGGGGTAGGCGTATAGCTTACCACAAGAAAGTCCTCCTGCATGAACACAAGAGGCATACTGCCTGTCGCATAGCAATTGCTTACTCTGCTGTCCTATCCTGGGGGGTACCCCATCCCAGCCAGGGGGTACCCCATCCTGGCAGTGGGTACCCCATCCCAGCTGGGGAGGTTACCCCATCCTAGCAGGGGGTGCCCATCTGGACCTGGCTGGGGTACCCCCTCATCTGGACCTGGCTTGGGAAGCCCCCTGGTTGGACCTGCCTATGGGACCCCCCCCCCCCCCCAGGATAGGACAGTAGAGTGAGCAATTGCTATGCGGTAGGTGGTATGCCTCTTGCATTCACACAGGAGGACTTTCTTGTTGTATCTTATATGCCTACCCCTCACCCCCACTCAAGACAGATCCCTCTTCATTAGATACAATAGCATGGACATCCGCAGATCTGCATTCATGCGAAATGTACACACAGATGGTAAGTAGTCTCCACAGGTAACATGACTACAACAATTGTTGATTGTGTCATCAGCCACTGAAATAAAGACATATCAATTGAATATTCTCCAAAAAAGTGCTAAATTTTGACATTTTCTACCGAGACAAGAAGTCATTCGTTCCCTTTGGATTTTACCTTTGGGAAAGAAACTCTCTGGCTTTCCTTATCCCGTCACAGGTTTTGTGAGGTTTATTTTACTCTATGTTGGCTGATGGTTATTTTTGTTAGTTTAATTGTCAGAGTTAAAAAGCACAATTTCTGACTGCATGCCTTCTATGATTCCGTGTTTGGAACCTTTTCTCTTAACTAATTCATAGAATAAAAAGCCACATGAGCCTTTGATTTGTTGAACTCATTACATATTTCATTAATCATTTCAAATAGCAAAGTCAAGCAATTCTTCTGCACTGGTTACTCAAATCTAGTTTTGGGTTAATTATTGGCAATTACTAAATGGGCTTTGTTGTGTCATGTAATGTTGTGTTTTTTGTGAAAAGGCTTTAACCCATCAGTTCATAAGATGACTTGATTGCTAGATTTCCTGTGAATGCTAATGATGGACCAAAGTACTTTCAATTTTCGGTTATCAGCTTTTGCATTCGATTTTTCTTGCAAGACATGAAGATCACCAATTTCTGTTACAATAAACAATCAATTGCTGCCTCAGAGCACAAAATTGTTTTTGTTTTTCATTTAAGGTTTCAATTCCCTGGGTGGGAGAAGTTCACCACACGCAAACTTAGCTTATAAATTCCTATATTTTGAGAAATATAGTGAAACAATCAATATGACCTTGAGTTGCATGTTTAGAGTTTTTCACTGTATTTTCCGAATTGTGGACTTTACAAGTAAAATATGCTACAGAATTGCTGATTGTGTCATTATCTATTGAAGCAATTATATATCACTGCATCGAGAATTGAGAAATATTTAGCGTATGTCCGTTTCACTAACGGTTTACTATCTTGTCCCGCTCAGCAGAATGAACTGGCCTAACCTTGATTTGAATTATTTGCAATCTTGGTATGTTGAATCCATGTTGTGGTTAACACTTGTCTGTGTATCATCCGATTGTAGATCTATCACGAAAGTGAAGTCTGTTAAAAATCTGTTGTTACTGTGCATTGTGAAGTTGCACTGATGCAGGTAGGGCACACAGTATAAGTCTATGGTGACATCAGTGCATAAACACCTTGCAGGAAGAGCATCCTTTTCTGACTGTTTTCGATGGTGCCAATCAATTCTGATTTGAATTTACAATGATGGTCTGTGAAAAATAGATATTTGGAAGCATGGGGCAAAATTGAGGCTCGTGTTGTGAGTTCGATTCCCACTGGAGGCAACTTTATTTTGTGCTGATTTTGAAACCACTTGATGTCAATTCTGTACAAAAATACCAGAAATGTCAGATTTGTGATATTTAGGAAAAACTCGAATAGTAGTTGTATAGTGCTATTCCTCGTCAATTATAGTCATGAAGAAATCAGTAATCAGTACCAGGATGATACATTTTGTTCACAATCTACGATGTGACCTACATATTTCTTGAAATCTTCAGGTCTAATCCTGAATTCACATGAAAGAAGTGCAGACTTTTCTTCTGGATCAATTTCTTGATATTAATTATAATGTTGTTAGAGTCAGTAAGAATAATTCATAATAAAGCTTCAGGTTTTATCAAACTGAAAACATACCGAAACGTGAAAAATATTTAAATTTAAAAACATAGTCAAGCAGGATCCGATGTTGAGGCATCCCACACACGAAACGTCCACGTCCTTCAACCAGGATGTTTTCAAGAGATTGAATTCAAACGGGAAACAGGAAACAATGGATCAATTAAGAAGGTAACAACACTATTCCATAGTTGTTTCCTTGGAAGATCTAGATTTAGAATTTCAATGCCTTTCGAAGAGACGTTAATACCTAAACAATAGCAATTCCATAATCGAGTTTTTCCTGTTGAAATTCTATAGAAATTCTACAGAATTTTTTTTACAAAATTTTGTAAAAGTCGTGATCGAACCCACTACCTCTTTGTGTAAGAGACAGAGACACTAGCAGAGCACCACAAAGACACAGGTAATAGAGAGGAATTTTGAACTCATCCCAATTCATGCTTACTGCAATGATTTATTAAATTTTATAGAATTCTACAGAGTGCATCTTCATGAGGAAAACCTCGAATGTGCCCACTTTCTTCAGGCTAATTACTCTTTCAAGGTTTACATGTTTTACATGCGCACGTCCGCAAACTGGATAACTCCCGTGGACCTGGATTTATTTTAAATTAACCTGAATTGGGACTTCTAGGAATATCACCTAAGTGCATAAGTAGGTAAATCTTTCAACGTAAAGTTGAAGGAAAGTATGATGCTGGAGTGACAAATTTGGTTTTACATTTTAAGGCTTGTTTACACGTTGCGAGTGCGCGTGCATCAACCAACGTCTGCGTCAAGTTTTGCATTCAATGGTTGACGCAGAGAATGGGTCTGAAGCCATTCTATGTATGTGCATCAAGGTCACCATTGACTCAATAGAAAACTTGACGCGGACGTTGATGCAGACACAGACGCACACGCTACGTGTAAACAGAGCTTTACTCTAGGAGCGGAGAGTGGGTGGATGGGTGGGTGGTTAAAATGCGAGTAGCGTCTTCAGTGGCGTCCCACATTTTACCCCTGCCCCCCCCACACCCAGAAAAGTGTAAGACGTCTCTGAGGTACTGGAGATGCTGCTGCGCGCGTTTTCAAAGGCGAAAAACCCTGAAGACTTATGCTCTATCCATCTAGTTGACCAAATTCCTCATTTCAAACTACTTACTGTGAGAAAATACCAGGTAGTCAACCAATTTCTGGAAGGAATTATAAATCTTCTGTGTGGCAATTCAGACTCTTTTTATTTTCCCAAAATATCTACTGCTGACTGACTACTTGGTGTGTAAACTAGACTACTTTCATTGACTGGAGTACCTTACCTGCTGCTCACTTGTTAGGGCATTTGATTTATGAGACAATGAGATGCTGGAGGAATGTGTTTACATACTACGCCAATTTGTTTGCAAAATAGTCCTGCATCGACAGGCCAATTACAAGAGGGTTCAGCTGTTGCCAAGGGGAGATAGAAAAATCAGACACTACTTTTTCAGGTGTCATATCCATAACTAGCTTTACAATGCATTGCATTGGTGGATCTAAGGGGGCGTCCCTGGCGCCCCCGGTCCAAATTCTTTCATTTTCATGCAGTTTTCGGGAAAAATTGGCCAAATAATAGGTTGCCTCCCCCCCCCTTCTGGGAAGTCTGGGAAATTCTGGATCCGCCACTGCATTGGGTTCCGCCCCCACCCCCCCCCACCCCCACACGGGAGCATAGTGAATTGTAGGGTAAACAAAGACTGGAGAGATCCACACAAGACCATATACGGTCATACAAAAAGGGTGTGTCTGGAAATGAAGCATTTTTTTGGGGTCCAACCAGAAATTTCAACATAGCATGACGCTCTACCACTGCTAAACTTTATATTTTCACAACCCCCTGGAAAGCTAGTAACGCCGAAAAGTCTCCAATAATAAGGTAGGCATGAGTCAATAGACATGTTAGTAATAATCTACTGTTATTGGTTTTGACATTATGGAGAAAGATCGATACATAATCAATGAGAGAGGTTGCTAATTATTAATAATGCGATTAAATAAAGTACTGTCTGTTTGTTAGAAATATTAGTCAATAATAATGCTAAAAGTATAACGGTCATACTCTCAGTCACATCTGTCACGTTAGAATCGTTTTTTGACAACGTTTTATCATTGCCATTGACGGATCTAGGGGGCGCGAGTGACGCACGCCCCCTTCTGAGTCAAAATTTCTTCCTCTTTCGTGCAGTTTTCGGAGAAAATTGGTCAAACATTAGATTGGCGCCCCCTTCAGGGGTTGGCGCTCCCTCTTAGAAGTCCTGAATCCACCACTGAATTTGCCAATAAAACTATTTTGGACGTAAAACAGTGGCGGATTCATGGGGCTTTGAAATCCAGGTCAGACGTCACCAGAAGTCCAAAACAGGGGTATCACTGGCCCCACGAAAGGGACTTATGTCCCCCAAAAATTTTAAAAAATAAACATGCCCCCGCCCTTGAGTAAAGTTTGCGTTTGAAATCTTAATGGTGCAGCATACTGTTTCAGGTAATTGCTATGGAGTTTAATTCTTTGAAACATTTACGGCATCCATTTTTTCCTGAATAATAAAGAGTGAAGTGAGTACTAATGTAAATAATTTATTGAGAAAGGCCTGTTTTGCTTGCCAATTCCATTGTACTGCTAACTAGAGTACTCTTTGGATGGGTGTACTTCAGATATACTTTCAATTCTTATTATTACTGAAATAATTGCACGTAGTTGATCTTGGATAACAGTTGAACTACTGATGTAAGAATAGATCAAAGGGAATAATGAAAGGAGCATTCACGCTCGAGGAGACATTTACCAATTTCGGGAGAATGCCAATTGACTATTGATTCGAATTCTGGGAGAACAAACATGTAGAAGAGGGGAAGTGACAACCTGTTGATGAGGGTGAGTGACAATCATATCCCCACCTTAACATTCACATCACCACCTTAAGGCTTGTTTCCACGTAGCGTGTGCGTCAGCGTCTGTGTCAACGTCTGCGTCAATTTTTGTATTGAGTCAATGGTTGATGCAGAGAATGGGTATGAAGCCATTCTGTGCGTGTGCATTTGCGACACCATTAACACAATGTTAAAGTTGACGTTGATGCAGACGCACAAGCACATGCTATGTGTGAACTGAGCTTTAACCTCTATTTCATTAACATTTGATGCGCAGACTTATACGTTGGCATTTCACGGGTTTCTCAGCGGTGTATTGGTACAGTATCTTTGTAGGAAATATTTTAGGAGAATTAATTAATATTCGTTAAGATTGAAAATGTAGAATGAGAGCAAATGTTTCGAATATAAAAATCACTCCGACATGTTACAACACGTTCAAGGTTATGTAAAACTAATTACATGAAAAACATGAAATGGATCTTGAAAATAAAATATGACAAAAACTAGTTCAAAATTTATTTCAGGAGAAAAATTAAACATAATAAACAAGATCTAACAACCTCACATTACTACTACGGCCACAGTGCAGAAACACGCAAAGTACACTTTCCAAAAATAAAATTAATACAATAACAAATCCACAGGTAGTAACTTTCAAATAAATAAAACAAAGAGTGGATATTTTCGGGTTGAGTATGTGTTTGCGTTTGAGGTAGTGTTTGAGTTTGAATATGACGAATGACAAATCATCACTTTTCACTTAAAAGAAAAGTGATGATTTAGCCATGGTAACTATCAACATTTTTTGTGGCAAAAATGTCGAATCGTCACTTTTCTGACAATTTGTAAATATTATTGACTTTGGCAAAAGTGACGATTTGTCATTCGTCACATTCCTGTAACTCAAACGCAAACACAAACTCAAGCTGAACATTCGCACAATAAAGAAAAGAAACAAAACATAAACATGAACAGACAATGCAAATTGCCAGTACATTGGGTTGTAATTATTTCACGCTGTATCTGTATTTGTCAAATATTTCAAACAACATTTGCCAAAGAAGGGGGGAATGGGATGTATCGGTCTCTTAAAATTTTAACATGACTATTTTTATTCTGATATTATTTGGTCCAAAAACATGTCCTCGTAAAGAAGCTGTTGAATTTTTGACTCATTACTAGCCTTTCCTATTAATCACCAGTTTTCCTAGATAGTGCCTATGCAGGGTAAACAGATAGGTTGTGTCCAATGGAAATTCTTTATTCCAGACACACCTTTCTTTGCATGACCTTATATGGGCACAACAGCTGATTTTTGACATAAGGGGATGCTTATCACCCTGACTCACCCCTATTACCGCGCACCCCAAAAAAGCTAGTAATGTTTACTTTGAAAACCACAGAAATTCAGTATCAAAGTACCGTAAATATTAAAAGTCACTGATACAAAGCATCTTGCTCACAATTTGCTTCATTTTGTAACAAAATGGCATACAAATCAGTGGCGGATCCAGGAATTCCCAGGGGGGCGCCAACTATGCAGGGATGGCGCCAACATACCATTTGACCAATTTTTCCCGAAAACTGCATGAAAATGAAGAAATTTTTGCCCAGGGGGAGGGGGGCCGCATCCCTCGCGCCCCCTAAATCCGCCAATGCAAATGAAATAGAGATAACAGTTTAACCTTGATTTGACAGGCATGTGAAACATACTGGCTGGAAACGAGATTACTTTTTACACTTAACATATTTACAATTTCAACGACTGATAAAATTGCAACCACATTATAATAATTTCACATAACTTTATGAAAGTATGAATAATTAGATTAAATACATATTAAATAAGAAGAGGGCTAGGTTTTGGCGTAAGGTTCGTTCACACTGTGACGCCAACGACAACGGAAAGTCTTTTCATTTTTTCCGTCAAGAACGGGTTAAATTGGCCTCTATGGAGGTGTTCACATGGAGACCTACAGCAACGGTAAGGGCAATGACATCGTCATCAAATGGGTTCTATGCCCAATGGTGACGTCAACGGCAATGACACTAAAATTAAAATGTCGTTGCCGCCTCAGTGTGAACGAGGCTGTAGTTGATCAGTGATCTCTACGATTCCAATAGAATAATAATTCATAAGATTTCAAAACCTTTCACACACAAATTAAATTTCTTTAAAAAAATATAAACTTACTTGAAATGCAGGCCATCAATAGTCTTGTCATCCTTTCCCTTCCACTTCCTGCATCCAAAGAATGGCGCCGAGTAGGTCACTATCCAGGATGCTCCATGCGAACAGGAATAGTAAGGAACCGACCATATTCCCTGCTTAACCATTGTAACCACATTAGTGGCATTCAGCTTTGATCTTGCGTCTGGTGCTGCGAGGTCACGGGATTCTGGACGTTTGCAGAGGGCAAGATGAGGAAACAGTATGTCACTGAAGTTCGTGTCTCTCTGCCTCCAAAACCAGTCGTACCCCGGTTTCTTTTGTGTTGCATATGCACCTTGGGCGTCCGAAGCCAAATCTCGTTCCTCTATCTTGGAACGATCATTCTTGTTTCTGATCAGACTAGGCGAATAAGCCCCATTATTAAACTGTCCTGCATCAAAGGCTATGGTGGCTCCAAATAGCAAGGGGTCACTCTCTAATAAAGCTCTCAACCAGTATTTGTAGAACTCTTTGTTGTAGATGTACGAAGAGTTGGAATCAGCTTGATCTGTGTTTCTGAACAAGCTGTTGAGGACGTTGGCGTATCTGATGACACTCAACGTTTGGGCTTTGAACTTGTCAAATGAAGAGTGCTCAAGACTGTGGTTAAAGTGCGCCAGTGTTTTTGTTTCAGTGCATCCCTCCTCCTTTCGAATGCTTTCTATGAATTGTAATGAAGCAAACTCAGGGTCGATTTTGGCCAGTTCAAGCAAGGCTGCATCGTCGTCACGGCTGTTGGGCGGGCTTGTTGGGGTTTCTCTCTTGTATAGGGATTTTCTGTGGGCATTTGGTGACAGTGGTGGCTGGTCACCCACGGCAGAAATTTTTCGTCTGTCCATGGGTGGATTGTCAATAGCTCTGGTGTGTCGTCTGTGGGAAGACAGCAATGACCTACTTTCTTCATCGAATCCCACCATAATTTCCTCGGCAGGATAAACCCTTTTCGCCAAGCCACCCAAGCTATCTCTGTCACCAATTTCATCCATCCCACGAACTGTGATACTGCCCAATGCACAGTAGAGCAACAGTGTTATGCATACATCCAACAGATCCATTCTGCCTTTGGGCCTGGACCACATACAACAACAACCTGGCGGTGAATCAAGCCTGAAGCTGTGAAAATCTAATGAATCTTCACGGGACCACCCGCTATGGCACATTTGGATCCAAATCTGTTGCATGTACCCGAGATAGGCATTTTACATGCTTTACAGCTTGTTGACAGCCAGTGCTTCCTGAATTACAACGTAATCCTCCAGCACATCTTTCCCAGTTTTCTTTAATCCAGCCTACACTATGTGTATTCAAGCGTAGCTCTGCTCATTCGCTGGGAATTTTCTCACTAAATATCTGTTAGGTTTGAGAGAGATAAAGCCTTTGGCATTTTACTGTGTTGTTTTACCAAGATATTAATTTTTATTTTCTGCTACTAGTTGCCACCATATTTTGCTTCCATATTCCCTACCTGGCTGCCTTGTTTTCGCTCCTCACAAGCCTGGGTATCTCCTGAAAAATCCGCCTCGTTGAAAAAAAAATTGGAATTGAAATGTTAACCGCCAAGGCTGTGCATTTGATTTCCTTCCATTGCATTTACTACTGTATTATTCCATTGCACACACTTTAAGCTGGCCATTTTTCGTCCCATTTCAAATGCATCCTTAAAATGGCGGCACCATCACACGTCCTCCATATTGGATTTTGTAGAAGCTGAAGCTGCGCGCGCAGAAGGCTGTATGAAGCAGGGAAGCAGGCAGCGATGGTCGATGAGATGATGATGGCTGCAGACTGTTGCGTGCAGCATATCTCTGAAGGCAGCTCCCATGCAATAGTTACATTGTAGATGCAGCTTTGGAAGCAGAGGATGATGCCTGTTGACTAGGGAGGGAGGGAACGGAGGCATGCAGGGAGGCAGAGACACAGAGAGGCGGGGAAAGCTGCCCATGTCCCCTGTACCCTATGGTTGCTCCGTGCAAGGCCCAGGGAGCGCTGGCCTGAGGCAGTGAAATATTACCATTGTATTGAGTTGGCGTAAGGAGGTACTTCATTGCGCTCGACTCATCTTCAATTGATTTGGCTGGTTTGAGGGCAAGGTTTGCCCGAGCCTGACTCCGAATCCCGTAAGAACTCGTTAAACGTAACCGATCGGTTTCTTGATTGGACGACATGTAAGGTTCTCTCAGTACACGCGCTTAAATCATCATTAGGCATCATTCTGCATCAAAACGGCAGTTTTTTATCTTTTAGGTTAAGATTGACTTTAAACCAATGGCGGATCCAGGATTTCCTAGAGGGGCGCCAACCTATTTTTTATCCCAAATTCCCCAAAAACTGTATGAAAATGAAAAAAAATTGGACCCAGAGGGGGGGCGCTCGTCTCTGTCGCCCCTTTGGATCCGCCAATGTAAACTGTACAAAGCAAATTATCTCAAGAGTTTCTGAACCTGTAAATGTTTTTGTCATTTTTTGAAAATCTTGAAATATGACCACGTGATTTGGATTATACCATTAATTTCAGAATTCATTGGATAAGTGTACAGGCTCTACAATTAAGATACTGAAATTCTTATTGCTTTATATTATCTATTGGCTGGTCCATATCACTTTTTTGGTATCTCAAATACGCTCTTTAAGGAACGTTGCTTGAAGGTAAAATAACATTTTAAATCTGAAGAGAAAACTTCGTAACATATTCAATTCAGTCAAATGTTGCAGGAAAAACAAAAAATAACACAAAATTGAATCTAAATCTAAAATTCGTTTCTGCGCAAATGGAAATGTGAGCGTGTTTGCTTTCTGCCTTTGTCTTCAGGGGGGATCAGCGTGGCGGATCGCAGGCAAACTGAAAGCAAAACCACAAAAATTAGAATTTCTCTTACAGTACTTTCACAACTGTATTTGAAATATACCTACACGCTAGACGTTTGGGTTCATCAGTTTGTCCACATGGAATTTTCTGATGGTACTTTGCCGATTCTCCTAAAGTTTTGAAAAACAATTTTGTCAATGAACTTTATTTAACTTCATTCAAGTTTACTGCAATCAAATGGTTTTTTTAAGTTTAGAAGAATTGGCAGAGTGTCAACAGAAAATTGCATGTGGCTAAGATGCCACTATTAAGGACTATTTAGGTAAATGTCTAACGTATAGGCATATTTTTTTTAAAAACAGTTGTGAAAGTACTGCAAGAGAAATTCTAATTTTTGCATTTTTCTTAAACTTGATTCAAGTTCGTTAGTTTACAAACAATCCACCGGGATGATTCCCCCTGGTCTTTGCAAAATCCGTGAAAATTTTGGGAAAATGCAATGATCAGATAATAAATAATTAAAAATAGGTGTTTATTTCAAAGCTCTTACAAGTTAATCTCTTGAAAGGTTTGTTACTTGTCGAGTATGAGCAGAACATCTCATAGTTGTACAAACAGTGCGTGTCCCGCAGAATTACCGGTTTAACATTGCAATCAACAGTGACTTGAGTAATCAAATGAAGCCAAACCAGTGGCGAATCAAGGATTTTCCAGAGAAGGGGACGACAACCCCCAAGGTGGGGGCGCCAACCTATTATTTTGCCCAATTTTCCCCAAAAACTGCATGAAAATGAAAAAAATTGGACCAGGAGGAAGGCCCGCGTCCCTGGCGCCACCTTGTGATACTGTACTCCTGTAAAAATGCCGACCCTGATACAGTTGTACAGAAATGTCAGATTTGTGTTGAAAACGAAAACCCCGATTAACACAACGAAAATCTTTAAAGGCTAGTTGATCCATGACTAAATTTTTTCAGTGATTTCAAAGCGATGCCGCACCATTTGGATCACTTAAATTAGCGAGTTAAATAAATAAAATCAATAAGATTATTTGAAAGCAAATTTCGGCTTTTGAGAATCATCCACACCAAATGAATAATTTCACATGCTGAAAGACAAAAATATTCGAATAATTTTTTATCCATTGGCGGATCTCCTTCGGCCAAAATTTCTTCATTTTCGTGCAGTTTTTTTTTTGCAAAAAAATAGTCGAGACAACCCACCTTTGTGGACCAAATTTTCTTCAATGTTATGAGGTTTTGAGAAAATCTGCAAAACAGAGGGTTGCACTACCAATAAAGGTATGTTTAGTTCAGTATATCGAAGGGAATTCCTGGGAAAGCCATATATAGACTGTTATTTACACAAAACTTGAACGGGACCGGGAACGGGACCTGGACCAGGACCGGAACAATTGGCTCACTGTAAATTATGTTGAAGTTTTCACACTGCAAGGGGAGTGGGACCAGGAACGGGACCAGGACTGGGACACATGGGATTCCAAGCCATTTTTGTACCTTTCCTGGTACAGTAGCAGGTACATTCTATTACATTCCTGGTCCCACTCCCCTTACAGTGTGAAAACTTTGGAGTAATATTGTTCCCGGTGTAATGTTTTCATTCTGCCCCCATTTTCATTCGCCCCCCCTGGGGTAATTGAAATCAATTTTTTGATTTCAGTTGCCCCCCTATTGATTTCAGTTGCCCACCCCAAAGTTATCGGTATTGTGAT